>VYZV01008256.1:71067-91644 GCA_013401275.1 Pandion haliaetus | reverse complement strand
CCCCCCTTTCTGCACTGCACGTTCAGTTTTTAGCCTTGTGTATCACAGAAGATGTAAGCCCCACCTGGCCCTGAAGCTTTCAAGTAATTCCCAGGTTTCCCTGTCCATCCTCAGAAATCATCAGAGCTGCTTTGTTCAAATTAAGATTTCCCCAAGGGCCACAACCTGGCTCCTGCTTTGCAAATTTACAACTGCTGGAGAAGGATAAAAAAAGATCCTTTTTTTGCCGGCAAGTGTTCCTGGTGGGAAGCCTTGATGTCTGGGTAATTTTGTTATCCGTGCACAAGGGGCCCCTTCCTTCTGTTCGGGCTCTTTCAGCACTTTGCATAATAAATAAGCAGAAAGAAGCAAAGAATTTTCACCCCCTTCATTGAGTCGAAAACTCCTGAGACTCAGATGCCTCCACTGAACAGCACAAAGCAAGGAGGGAAGGGGATTCCCTACCAAATAACCCACCAGAGATGCTGGGTAGGGAGGAAAGGACCATTACACCCAAAACAGTCTGGGGATTACAAAACCTACCATCGTCTTCTCTGAAAGCAACACGGTTCTCCACCCCTGCCTCTCGAACGTCGGTATCTACAAGCAAGCCACCAAGAGCAACCCGACCTAGTTNGGGGTGTTGGTCTAGATGACCTTTAAAGGTGCTTTCCAACCCAAACTTCTATGATTCTAAGATAAACCACCCCCTTGCACAACAGCTCTCCCTCCCAAGAGGAGATGTGAGGAAGCAGAAGCCTCATAAGCAACGTTACTCCTGCCCAAATCCAGCCAATGGGTAAATCCATCTACCAAGTCAACTGAGGGAGCTGCTGGATTAATGAAGAAGGAAGATCATGACTTTTTTACCCCATCTACGCATTTGTGGTTGTCAATGTTCTCAGATCGTGAACCAGACCAATGGCCCAAGTTCAACACATGCCTCTGGCATTGCTGAAAAGTCAGTAAATTCACACAACAGCAGGGGACAGGCAAAGACACCAAGACACCTGCCCAAATTCAAAGCCACGCTGCTTTTGCCCAGCCAGGGCCTCATCCTGATGGAGTGAGCGCACTCATTCTGCATTAGCAGCACATTCCCTGGAAGTAATAAAAGCCCCTCAGGTCATTAATATGGAAATGTATTCCCACTCCACAGCAGCGAGATGTTTGCGCAGATTGGAAGCAGCTTGCCGGGATTTGCTTCTGAATGCGTGGACATTAAAGCCTCCCATTACAATGTTGATGATTTCTTCCCTTTTGATGAATAGCCTGCCATAAATAGACTCTGATTAATTGCGGCTGCACTTGGAGGGCTGGAAAAGCATCATTTGCTGCTATGGATTGGGATAATGGTCATCATCTGCCTTTGAGTGCCATTCAGCAGGAGAGGGCCTCGGCTCTGCCTGCGAAGCCAGGTGGCTGGTTTCAAGTTTTTGCGCCAGAGTCCTCGTCGCACACGCAGCTCCAAATAAAGGGCTCGGGTGCCTCGCCGCAGGCTCTCTGCAAGCTCTTTCTTATTTATCATCTCCAGCGAGGGGCAGAAGAGCCAGTAGGAAGCAGAGATGGGCCGAGCATCCTAACAGGACCATTGGGTTTAGAGATCCGAGTCGCAGGGAGGAACGAGATGTGCACAAAATCACCCCACACAAGGTTTGCCGGTGCCACGCACCCATCCTCGCACGCCTGAACATGCACAAATACCCGGGCCAACTCATGCAAAAGGCACGGCACCCCGCCGTGTCGAAGCCCCGGTCCCTGAATCCTCCGGTTGCGGGCCTTTGGATATCCTTAAGCATGGCATCCTTGTGATGCCCAAGCGTTGCAAGCAGAATTCCCCTGTCACCTTCCTATATTGCACAGAATATATAAATAATATATATCAAACATGTATAATAAATACAACTATATATTTATATATGTAAATATAGAAAAATATACATAATAATAAAAAATAGAGAAATAATGGGTATGTTGACAAGCTGCTAAGCACAGGCAGGGCAGGCAGAGGAGGCAACGCTGTGCAGGGCCCCACAGCTCTCCGCAGCAGCAGAAGCAGCAGCAGCATGGATGCTCGGGGAGTTGCCATGGAAACCTCGGAGCCTTGGGATGCAGCTGAGCGTCGGCGAGGGTTACAACTGGGGCGGGATGGTGCAGGCAGGTGCAGGCAGCTCCCTGCCAGGCTGGGCTGAGTGGTAGGGGGGGTCGGAGGCCTGCATCCCTCTGCTCAAGAGGGACCCTGGCACCATTGCTCCCAGCCAGTTGGGGGAAAAACCATTCCCCTCCTCACCCACCTTCACCCCCCCGGGGTTTATTTACTCCTTGCTTGTTAAGGGGGCTTAAACACTCCGCGCTAATTTTGCAGGATTTGCCTCTTAATAACATCTCCTCAGCCCTGGGAAGCTGTGCCAGGGCACCATAAAAATGCTGATGGTACCAGACCGGATTATGAGCCCTGGGGTGGGGGGCACCCATAGGGCAGAAACCCACAGCGGGGCATAGGGGGTGGGGGACCTGGGGACACACGCATGCGGAAAGGAGTAATAGGATGTTCAAGCTCTACTGGCTGAGTGGAGGCAAACGAGATCTCGGTGACTAAAGCACGTAAGTAAATTATGGCAAGGCGTCTCTGCTGTCAGGACAGAAGGGAAGGAGCTGAGAGAGCAGTGGGAGGGCAGGGCTGAACATCCACGGAGATGTGGGGTGGCATGGGGCTGGGACCGGGGACCGGCAACACGACCCAAAGATCTCGAGCAGCTGAGCATCTCCCATGTGTCAGATACAGCCAGTGTATCAACCCAACCCAAGAGCATTGATGTAACCCTGAGCTAGCTAAAGCATCACTTGCAGTTCATTGTGGGGACAAAAACAGGGGAGAAGTGGATTTCCAACCAGAGAAGCAGCAGTGGATGCAAACAACCCTGGATGACACCAGCATCTGAGAACCATGAAGCACATCTAGGCAGAAAGCCCTGCTCTAACAGCCCTGTTCATCACCCAGGTGCTATTAATCCAAGCAAGGAAAAAGCCAGCCCACCACACCGGGTTTGCTGGAGCAAAAGCATATAAGGGAAAGTTCCCGCTGCTCATCTCTAAGGGATGAGAAGCAGAGGGTTTAAACGGCTCCTTATTTATCTCCCCAAAGGTCAGCAGGGTGCAAACCTCCGGGTGGTTTCATGGACTTCAAAGCCAGCGGATGCCATCACATCTCCCTGCTCCGGCACAGACCCAGTGCAATTACCCAGCCAGTGTCATCAACAGCCACCGGCTGAGCTAGGATGGGTATTTGAGAAGGAAACATGCAGCTGCTACGGCATGGAAGACCCACCTTGGCCTTTGGTCAGCTATTTCTATGGTTAATTACTCCTATGAGCTAAAAAAATAATTAAAAATTAAAGAACATTCACCCCTTACTTCTGGTCTCAGTTTGTCTAACACCAGACTGGGGCGCATCCCTTATTAACGGGTCCAGCACCCCACGTAAACCATGTCTACATCGCATTTCTCTTGCTTCCAGTCCTTGCATTTCACCCTGGCTTTTCTCTACTGGACTCAAGAGACATGGGGACCCCTCACAGAAGGATTTCACACCCAGCAGAGAGGCAGGAGGAGTCTCCAACCCCCTCCAAAAAAGAGAAAGATCCTTCCCAGTGTGTTTTTTCATTGCTGTAGGTTTTGAAATATTTGTTTGAAGGTAGCAGGTTTAATGGGCCAACTGAAAACCATAAAACCAGGCACTAATTGGCTCAGTGAAAAGCGAAACGGGCTGAGCTCCGACTCCGGACGTTCTGCAGCTCTCATCACTCTTGTCAAGTCGCTGGGGCTGATGAGGAAGTGAAATGTGCAGAGCAAGCGGTGATTAATCATTACAGCCGGTGCTTTAAGAGTAAGGAAAAATAAGCAAACAACCCACCAGGAAAAATCTGCTGGAAGCTGGAAAAATTTATAACTTCTCCGTCATGAAGAGGACTGTGTCATTCCATGCTGCAGAGGGGATGAGCAGCAGGCAGCTCCTTTCCTGGACACCTCCAAGCTGGTCCGGCATCCGAGAGCTGTTTCCCCGCTGCTGCTTCGCCTGCCACAGCTGGCTCGCTTCCAGGAGAGAACTCGGAGCAGCTCCCGTCAGGGATAGGACACAGGGACAGGGACCAGCAGAGCCCAGCTGGTGCCTGTGCCTGAACTGTACGGAAGCCAAACCTTCAGGACAGCATCCACCTTTTGAAAGAAGAAGGTTTAATTCAAGTAGCCGAGCCCTTCCTTCGTTCTGGCATGAGCAGCCTGGCGCACCAGTTCTGCTCTGCAGGAACCCAGCATGGGAGCCAGGCGGCACTTGCCCTTCTTCCCTGGCCTCCCCTCCATCCCAGCACCTTCCCCCTCCATCCCAGTGCCTTCCACCTCCATCTCAGTGCCTTCCCCCTCCATCCCAGCACAAGCACTGGGTCCTGCCATACCTGGGAGCCAAGTTTCCAACACCAGGAAAGGAAATTCCTTAGGATGGGCAGCCAGAGCTGCCTGGCAGCAGCAGGCTTTACCTCGGCACTGCCACAGGATTTACCAGCACCGCAGCTGGACAGGCCTGTCCCAGCATCTCTCCCCTTCGGTAACAGCCTCCACCGGTGTGGAGTTGGGGCTTCATGGCAGGAGAAGGGCTGGAGATGGAAGCCATACCCAGCATGCGAGATTCAAGCCTGGCTGAGAGCAGCACAGAGCCCGTGAAGGGCATACGCCTGCTGCCCTTCCTTTTTCCACCATTAAAGCAACCGGGGGTTGGATCAGAAGAATTAGGGTAACGATCATCCATCAGTATTTCCCCGTGCATGTCCTGTTGGAAGCAGAACTACATACAGAAAGGCAGCTGCTTTAAAATAATAATAATAATAATAATAACAATAACAACAAAAAACATTTAAAAGCAAAGCTGGCAAGTTTTGTGACCTAGCAAGAACAAAAGGCATTTTATAATCACCTGCGGGGACTGTTGTCAGGACAAGGATTGCCAACTCACAAGCCAGACATGCCCAAGTTTCCAGATGAAGAGGGAAAGGCAGGAGCAGCGATGGGGGTACAAGGAGACCTCACTCAGCTGAAGCGAAGGCCATCAGAGTCTTTGTCACATTTAAATGTTCTTTGAGACCTTTCATGGAAATAACGACCTAAATACTAGCCGGTGCTGGTGAACATGAATAAATCATGCTCCCCCATCTATTATAGAGCAGCCAGGAGGAACACAGCACCCCAGGGTCCCTGCTCAGGTGCTATCCCTGCTGCTCCCATGGGCAAAGATCAGACGTGGCAGATGCCTGGAGGAATTTAGCCTCAGCTGTTTTGCCAAGCCAAAATTTCTCTTCCCTGCTTTGGTCTCCAAGCACACGGGAGCTCCTGCAACCGGCTTGCTCTCTAATAATTCACCATTGCAGAAGAACGGAAAGCACCCAGCACAGCCTGGCCTCACCGCGGATGTTTTCTTATGGGGGTAAAGCTGCAGCATCAAGACAAACATCCTCGAGAAAAACATCCCCGACACACGGGGCAGCTCACTAAGGTATAGGTATCCTGCTGAAAGCAGCGGAGAACTGGGGAAAAAAGAGAAGCAAAGTCACAAGCCCAGCTGGGAGGGAACCGTCCGCGTCCTGGGACCCCGACCACGAGGTCCGTCTGTATTTCACACCCATCTCAGGAAAGTAAACTGGCCCCAATTCCTCCTGCGCTTGCCCCATGGCTGGAAAGCCTCCCGAGGTTGCCACGCTGCTGGGTGCTGCAGCGGAGGGGAGCTGTAAGGCGCTGCTGGGCTCGTGCCCTCATGGGTGCAGCACCCGCAAAGAGCCTGGGTAGGTTCAAGGCAAACCCAGCAGCTCACAAACACCAGGCTCCAGCACCCTAATGCCTCTCGCTGTGCATGGGGCTTTCCAGCAGCACCCCTCCCTTGCAAGCACGGCTCCTGACTCTGCAGCAGGAGCTTGCAAACATGTTAGCACCCTCCAAGCCCATCTAGGCTCAGTAAAAGGACTTTGTGCTAAAATACAGAAAAAAAAAAAAAAGAAATAATCCATCCTCATTCTCTCCCGAGGAAGAACCTTGCACAAACCATCGCTTCCCTCCCCAAACCCTCCCGGCTGCACCGAGGCAAGCTCAGTCCTGCACCGCAGAGATGCAGCAGCCCAGCCCCTTCCAGCCAGGCCACGGCAGGGAACGATGGCTCTTATTTAAGCCGGGAGTGCCTAAAAATAATTTTCAGGAAAGTTCATTACAGCAGAGCTCCAGCATCGTCCTTGGAAGCTGCCAGCAGCTCTCCCACAGCTGGCAGTGCCGTGCACGCCGCTCGCTTGCCCAGACCCGTAATGAAACAGGGGGTGGGGAGAGGGGAAAACTCGGCAAATTAGATACAGTTGATGATCCAATTAAGGTTATGTTTGCAGAACTATTGGACGCAAAAGACAGTCCCTGGGCAGATGCCACGCTGAGCGGCAGCTCGTACAAAATGGCCCTGCAGGGAGTGTGGGGGGGTTGGGGAGATGCGTCTAGTTTCATCTTTGTACAACAGCTCAAGAGCTACATCTAGAGGTCCAGGCACCCTCCGAACCCACAACAGCAAACGTCTTAACGAGGGACATAGCTCCTTCCTGGAATTTTTGCAATCTGAGCAACATGTTCCTCCATCTGTGACAGCTACGGCTCACGTAATAGCACAGATACACCTTTTTACGTAGGCAACTGTCCCACCAGCAACCGTCCCAGCCCAAGTATGAGCAGGTCCTGGAGATGCAGGCTCCAGCCTCGGCTGGGCTCTCTGAGCCAACCTTTGCCTCCCCCAAAAGTCCTTCTGTGCCATCACCTCTGTCAGGGTAAGCGATAAAAGTGTCTGATGCCAGGAGAGAGTAAGCAGCGATCTTAAAATAAGGGATTAGTTAGGAAACTTAGCTTGAATGTTAATTGAATGCAAAGTGACATCGGGGTGGCATGACAGAGGGGCGGAGCAGGCTTCCACCGATGCAAAGATGGGGCTGCGCAAATGGGATTTTGCTGCAGTTGTGAGTTCCCTGCAGTGAAGGATCTGAAGGATCAAGAAATTTAGTAACAGGGATTAGACAGAGCCCCAAAAAATAATTGCATTCCCCAGCAGAGCCACCAAGTGGTCCTTTGCTTTTTGACAGATAGAAAAGCGAGAGTTAAATAAACCCACTCCGGTGTGTCCATGTGCCCTTCTGGATGCTGGTTCCTAATGCCTGGAGGAGAACTGTCACATATCCCATGGAAAGCAGAGAGGCTGCACCTGCAAGCAAACAGCAGCATAGCCCGGCTGTGGAAGAGAAAACTCACAGATGCTGCCAGGATGGTGCTGGCTGGCTGCTGTTTAGCACGGAGACACTAAAGCAATCCCCAGAGCACATCCATGGGCAAGGGACTGGCAGCGATTCATCCGGACCGAAGGGAAAGAGACCACCGCAAAGCCCCCAAGGTGTGGATGGGACCCAAGGGTCCTGACTTGGGTGCTGCTGCTTTGGTCCACAGAGACCCCACTCTTTCCAGGAGCAGGGACAGACCCTCAGCCATGCAACTGCTGCTTCTCCATCTACCCTACTCTAGGTCTCATAAAGATACTTCCTCGGGCAGACCGTGGATAATTTCTATTGTGTTTTCCAGAAAACACAATTTCTGCAAAGCCTTTGTAAAAACTAACATGCCGGGATTGAACCACTCGGTAACACGCCCAACAAACACCACTTCAACCTCCTCTCCCTTCACACGAACACCACCAGAACCTCATCCCAACTCCACCATTCGATTTAACTGCACCAGGACTTCGGTCTGTTAACCAAAATGTTGCTCCCCGCTCCACAGTGCACCCAGGAATCTTCCACCCCCCTCCCCCCCCAAAAAAAAATCTGGTGATTTCTTTTGGGGCAGAAATGCCAACCATGAGCATCCTCTGTGTCCTGAGCACAAGAACTGTTCATCTTTCCACATGGGGGGCTCCAGCAGCTTCACCACAGCCCCTAAAGAGCTGGCTGTGCATACGAGCTTCCCTGTCTCCCCTACATCCATGCACACCAGCATATATATATACCTCTCCACAGGTGAGAGAGATGCATTTTTTAATGAGACTCTGACTCGGCTCCAATTCCCTCCCCAAGCTCCTTTCCAGGGCTGGAAGTGGGAAGCTGCTGCGTCACCAGCCAGAGGACAGGAGTCTGGAGTCTCACAGCCCTGCCTTAATAACGGCGCTCGACAGAGATGGATGCAATCTCCTGCAGCACGGCGATAGCCAGCCGGCACAGGCTGCCCTCTCCGCAGGGCGTGCATAATGTACCGCAGATTTGGCAGGCAGAAAAATAAGTCTTGAGCCTGGTCTTGGGGTAGGAGCACAGGCAGGGGGGCTACCCCTTCCCTGCCTGACTGCCTCTTGCCTTCAGCTTCCTCGATACTGCACAACTCCGGGCTGAGAGAGCTGGAGAAAAGCATCCCACTCTTGCGACAGCCCCAGACCTGCCTCCAACCCGGCTCCTGATCTCCTGGGATGTGACAGCCTCTTCCTCAGGCCCTGGAGAGAAACCAGAAGAAATCCCTTAAATGATCCTTCTGGAGAAGTGAAGGCTTCAAACACGATACAGTCAGAAGCAGTTACTGTTAGTGTCACTGCTCCAGTGACGGAGTCCAAAGGCTGACACTCGCTCAGAATGCCGAGCCAGGGTTCCCTGCAGGAACAGGGCTGGATGGATCTGTGCTGCTCCGTATCTCACCCAGGAACGGTACCAGGAAGGGACTCGAATCCAGGCTGTACCAGCATGCCAAATCAGGTTACTGTATCACAGATGCTCGCTGAGCACAGCAACAAGCGCCTCTTCCCTAGGGAAACAGCAGGAGACCAAAGCAGTTCATAGTTTACGACCTCTGCAAAGAGAGAAACAGGACCCAGGACCCTGCACGCCAGTTTCTAAGGGAAGCTGAACCCAAATCCTGGGGCGACTGACACTAAAGCTGCTAGCAGAAGCCTCGGGAGAAGCTCCCGTCCTCCCCGTGCTTGCTCCGCTTAGCATTTCGGCAAGGTCTTGCTGCCGGGAAATGGATGGGCCAAGCCAAAAAAAGAGCATCGCTGCTAACGATGTGCCGCTGCCCAGTGCCACAGAACAGCTCTCCTCGGCACAGCACAGGGCTGGATATGGCCGATTCACAACAAAGCTGAGACCCGAGGGCCACTAAGCCTACTCATTACGCGGTTTTAAAATTAAAGATACCTGTAGTTGGTTAACTGGCCTTTGAGGCTGGGACTTTCTCTGCTCGTAACAACATTCCTCTATAATTTATCAAAGTAGAAAAATGGTTTAATTATTAAAACATGCTACCGAGTCTTAAAAGATCAGATCAACAGATCCTCCCTGTTAGAGAACTGACTCTCCCCAGTTTACTTTGGTAGAAGTTCGTTTTGGTTTGAAATCACATCCTTCAGCAACACCGGCAGGATGGCCCAAGGGCATTTATTCTTCCCTGGGTGGTTGTTTGGACGCCAACATACAGCACAGAGCCCCAGAAGTGTTATGCTTTAGGGTGCTTTCAGCGGTAGTAAATATCCTAAACATCATCCCCAACCGTCACCAAGCACTTTTGAGAAGCCAGCACCTTTTCACGCAGCCCCACAGCTTGCTGCTGCGAGGTCTTCACCCACTACAAACCTGCTGCCTATGACAATACCAGAAAACCCCTGGTAGCATCTTAACCCCCACCCCAAAATTCTCCACCTTCTCTTTCTCTCACGGCCATCTCATCAACCTTTTACTTGTGGTCAGAGGCAATCCCCACCCTGTTTCCCACCTTCTGATGAAGGTACTGGGATCACCTCGCTGCAGCAGGAATGATGGCTGGAAAGCAAAACCACTGCAGGCACAGAAAGACACTTGGCTGCCGCTGCTTTTATTGTATTACCACATATCCAGACAGAGATGACATCTCTGCTTGACTTTATTTACCTTTGATCCTGCTTTCGTGATACCACACAGTTATTTGAGGTAATTTTTTTTTCTTTTTTAAATCGATGTGTAGCTATGGAAACCTACTTTTATGCGATGCACAAGAGCCTTACATCTCCCCAGCATAACCAGCAAAAAGCAGAACCACAAGTGATATTCAGATGTTTGGTTTTGGTGATCACAGTAATTGGAGAGGGTACGTAGGAGATGTTGCCTTTCCCCAGCTCCAAGACGGGAGTTTTTAGGAAAGAAAACCCAACAAAACCAACACACTGAGAAGCCACTCTCTGTAATGGCTGATTTCATACCACAAAAGGAACACCTAAATTTGCAGAACTGAGGAGAGGTAGGAAGTAGTTACTAAATTGCACTAGAAGTACTGATTTCACCTTATCTGAAGTAACAGCTTATACCAGGATTTAAACAATTCTTATGAAATAAGACACCGATTTGATGCAAAGCAGGAGAACCCAACGACAAAAGAAAATAAAGAATATTTGCTTATAGCTTAAGACAAATTTGGAGAAATTTTTCTTATGCATGCAAGCCACACTTCCATTTTAGGATTTAAAAAAAAACCAAACCAAACAGCAAGAGCCAACTCAGCACATACTGCAGAGGTTTTTGTTTGTTCTAATAGAAGCAACAAGATCTCTACAGGCAAAGGAGGAGAAATAATCAATACCAGAGCTCTTGAAATGTTTAATTGGAGAGGGCTTTATTTTCTGCTTAAGAGAACTGGAACTATACAGCTGGTTTGCATTGGACCAAAGCTGAGATATTTTTTTTTCCGTTTTTATTTCGCTAAACATAAGCAATGCAGTGTAACTGGAAAACAATGACTTACAGTGTTTAAACCACAAGTGGATCGAGAGGAGCTTGAGAAAAAAACAGCCTTCTAGCTAAAACTGAAAATCCACAATACAGTCCGCCCTACAGAATGGCACTGTCGTGTCTAAATAATGGAGTGACTTCAGGCTGGAATGGGAAGCACACAGCATCCTACGTACCGCTACACAGCTCAGGCTGGCTACTGATCTTCCTGCAGTGGGAACTACTGGCTGTTAGCCTCTCTCATTTGTAATCAGAACCAAAAGGCATCTTCAAGTTTTAGAGTCAAAGCAATGGCAGGAGCGGAGAGAGCTCCCGGTGCCACGGTGTGACGGGACAGAGGGACAACCCTTGCTGAGACAGCTGCATTAAGGGAAGCTACGGACGGACACCGAGGGAGGGGTGCCCCATGCTAAGCCGGCTCATCGTTTGGTATCTTACGGTCAATTTATGAATGGCTTTAGTAAATCAGTTCTACAAACCAATGGACTGGACTGCAGAGCAAATACCGTTCATTCAGGTTAAAATGTGTTTAAACGAACATGCAGAGGGTTGGGGAGTTCATTCCGTCATAGCACCAGAGTTCACAAGTCAGCTTCGCCATCATCAGCGCTGCACTGCAATAAATACTCTGTGTCTCTAACAGGGTGGATGTGGGAAGCACTGAAGTGTGACCTTTAGCATTGACAGTTCCTCAGCTTAGGAGACATGTCAATATAACTCAAGCAGCTGTGGCATGCCAGAAATGTTGTTTTTAACATTCTCTCTGCTTATGAAAGATGCTACTGTTTTATTTTGATTGTGTTCTCACCCTTGGCTAACCATGCATCTCTGCAGGTGAAAAACATTGTGTCAGGTGCCACAGAAGATATTGAGATATGAAATGAGCTTTTTTTTTTTTTAAACTGGATATGAAGTTCATTTGGGAGAGTGCAGGGTTGGAGTAGGTTTTGTTTTTTTTCCTTTCTTCCTCTCGCCCTTTCCTTTCTACGTGTCACCAAGGCACTTCACTCTGTGCGTAGGATGATGTGGATCCCTGATTCTGTGAAAACTGGTCCGCTCATCTCGCCAGCCCTCAGCGCAAATGAGGCATCTTCAAAAGGTTTCTGCATCTGACCTGCAGAGAGCAGACACCAGAAAGTTCAATTAAGCTCAGCAACGAATGGAAGATCTTTCTGAGCAAGCAAGCCTCAAATGAAGACAGCTTCCAGGCAAACAACAAAGTCACCAATTAATAACTTGCAGGGGGTGTTTGTTTTCATCTGCTCCCAGAAGATGATTCAAAACAACTCATTCACACATGCATGTACACAGAAATTTTCTTTTTTAAACAGGGGTTTTGTTCAGATCCTACAGACACGACTGCAGCAAGGAAAGATACTCAGAGAGCTGCGGACCTGAAAGGCAGAGGAAATCTGTTCTGCAGACTCACTGGCACAAGTGGATGTTCGTCTTCCAGTCTCATGTGCCCTCCAGGTACACAGGGGGAATGCATGCGGTGTGTATTACAAGCCGCACTAAATAATTTACAAGGCACACGTAGATAATGTCATGACCTAGATAAGAACTGCTTTTAAGGCTCCAGTCTCCAAGTCGCTGAGTTTCAGGAGGTTTAGTAATCCAGGCTCAGGAAAGCCAGAGGTGCCCAGAGGAAGGACCCCGCACGGGGATTCATGAGTGGAACTACTGCAGCTCTGCAGGGGCAGAAAAGGAACAAGCAGCTCAAGGGCTCAGCCAGAGTAATTCAAGCCAAGAGAAGAGACACCAGCCTGCTACAGGGGGGTTCAAGGGGGACAGTATTTTTGCCCAGTTTCCTGTGACAGAAGTCAGAGCAGAGAAACTGCCCACCCCAGCTGAAATAATGAGGTTTTACTGTTACCAACAGGTCAAAGTCTCACGGGGGGACTCTCAGCAAAAGCTTCAGCAGAAGGACAAGATGCCTGCGAGGGAAGACCAGGAGGTGACAGTCCCCCAGGCACAGAGGAAACCCTTACTCTCTGCCCTTAGCACTGACCATGCTTGCAGAGCTTGCCTCGAGACGCCTGAGGAGATGTACTGACCAGCATCTTGCCAAAAATGCAACATAAATCTCCTGTAAGTTTATGACCCTTGTCTCCAAGCTTCAAGTCAGCGCTGTAGCTTTGGACTCCGCAGCACATTAGCAGAGGGCTGCAGAAAGCTTCTAGGCAGCCTGACAGCTGGATCATCAGCAGACATTGCAGCAATATACTCATCTCTTTGCAAACTAAACCTTCCCAACCCCTTCAAAGACCACACATCCCAGATGCATCGCATCTAGCCCAGCAGCATCTCCAGAATTTATGTTTTATTTCAGGACCTCCATCCATCTGTACCCCCTTTCTCTAGCAAGGCAGTTAGATGCCACACAAGATGCTCAATTCCTCCCTTTCAGGACTAGTAATAGCTTCAGCTTGGTATTTTCCCCTTCCAAAAAATGTGTTTTATTACTGAAGTGACCTGATGCATATGGCTTTCCAGAGTTTCGCTTCCCTCATTTCCACATTTAGATTAATTGCTAGGAGAGGCAAGCAGCTTGCCTGGCTCGCAAGCTCCAGTTACAAAGCCAGTGTCATTCACTGTCAGGCAAACCTGCCTTGTCACCTGAATTTTTTGGTTATTTTCCACTAGGACTTGAAATCTTTACTTCAGATGAGGTAACAGCCTGCCTGCTACAGCACAGTGGTCTTCCTTGAGCATGACTTATCTGAAGGGTTTCAGGAATACAAATTGAAATGTTTTAATAACTTCAGCTCCAAAGCAACCAGTGCTCCAAGTTCTAGCAAATTACATTTTCAGCCCAGTAAAAAAGACAAAAAAAAAAAAAAAAAAACCAAAAACCAAAACAGGCAGAGAGGGGGATGGAGTGACAGCTCAGGGGTTTGGCCACCACGCATGGTTTCAATGCCATCTAGTGGAAACTGGCTCTTGCAACATTTCTTTATATTTTGGTGCAGCCAGAGAAAAAATAATCTCTTTCTGTGCATCTCCAAAGAGCACAATGAGCTGGGTTCCCACTGAACCCAAACGAGCAGAAACAGCACCCTAGGATTAATGCTTCATTATATACAAATCCATAAAGTATCCCTCTTCAGTCCTGTCTGTCTCAAAGGATCTGTTTCAGGAAGCAACTGTTGCTGAACTGTAGCAACACTGCACCATAAAAAGGAACAGTGATTAAAACCAGTATTTTAGTGGCAGGGAAAAAACCAACCAACCAAATTACATTCCCAAATACAGTTTCGCCTTCCAAAGCTGGGTGGCCTTCAGCTAGCAGGGGCTGAAAGAGTGATTCAGGGGCCCCTTCCATGGTTGTGTCTGCAGCAGCAGCAAGCCCACTAGTGTTTTAAATATTCCCGGGACATCCTAAGAGGGGTAACAGCCTGGCACGGCGAGGCAGCTGTGCAAAACCTCCTGCAAAATCTGTATATTTGCTGCAGGGTATGAGCCCGAGACGAGCTTCTGAATGCTTCAGTTCACAAACACCCAGCGTGAGCTTAGGAAAAACACTTCCATTAAAATGACACACCAGACACGCCATTTCAGATGCGGGCAGATCTTCTTCTGGAATCGCTGCAAGTCCCTATGACTTTGAGGCACAGATTATAACAATAAATATAGCATTCTCCCTCCCTGGCAAGAGCCTTTCTTGACCCTCTTCAAATAAAATATGCATGGACACCCTCGCTATAAAAAGATTTTGGTTTGTTCTTTGAATATTGTAGCTGTACTCATGACATCATTGCTTTATATTTTCCTCCTAGTGGAAATTACTGCAAAAAGCATTCGTAAGATAAAGCAAAAGAGGTTTCAATGTTACACTTTCCCATGCCAAAGATTCTTCCTCCCACACCAGCAAATCTCATTAATGAGGAAGCATCCACCAGCTTTTTGTTGTCGCTCCCTCACTGCACTGATCAATAATCCTGTAACAAAAACCTCTCACCAGCAACATTATTTCAGTGGGCTGTGAATTGCTCTTATTTCTACAATTTGTTAATAGCTTTCTCATTGAAGATTAGAATGCCAAATCAATTTATCTGGCATGCCGTTAGCAAGACTTATCCACTTCTTCCTTATTCATGGCTCATTAGGCTGTGCAACTGGATTTCCATTCAGTGTAGCTGGAAAATCCTTTTCCAGAGGGAAAAGCCAATTTCATGAAGGGCGTTTGTACATCATCTCCTCTCTGCCTAGAATAATATTACGGTTGCATTCCTAATTGGTTTAACTTCTAGGCATCAAACCACATTTCCTGCACAGCAGGCCGCCTAGCATATAAATCCATTTTCATGTTCATTCCCCCAGCAGCGGGGTGCATTATTAAGCCCAACCCCCTGCCAAGAAGATCAGCATCAACCCTGTCACCTCGATCTGGCGTTCACATCGCCAGGCTGAGCTCGACTTACCTCTTCCAAACGCACCCAGATCGCCTCCCGCTTTTGCCGAGCTGCAGTCGCTAAACTGGGAAGCGAGAGATTCAAAATCCTCTTCACCTGATTTTATCTTCTGGATGTAGCCTGTAAATAGAGGGAATAATTCAGTCAGGGAAAGGAAAAACGGGGAAGAAAAAACCCCAAACCTCACCTTAAGCTTTACAAACCTCAGCAAGAAGGGCACAAACAGGCACGCACACACACCACGCACACAAAGTGAGGCTTTCAAACCTCCTGAATGAAGACAGAGCCAGAACTAAACTTCCATAACACACCAAAAGCACTCATCTCAGGTTTTTTTTTCCAAGCACGTTTCCATCTTTGCACCATGGTCCATTTCTATTTAAGCTTCTATTAAATAAAAAAGTTGATTCCGCCTACTACTACCCCTGAAGCACGGGAATTTATTATTGGGCTTGAAAATAGATGAGCTTTTGATTCCAGCAGGGCTCACCTCGGCAGAAGACTGAGCATGAAGAATCCCTGAGGAGTGAATTATTTGTCAAGACAGCTTTTTAAAAGGTCAGTTAAGAAATATTCATAGCCTTACCTGAGAGCTCTGCCTCACTGTTCTGAATCTTTCTGGCCCAGTAGAAACCCCCCCTGCTAGCTCATAACAAGAAAACCTAGGAGATAGATCATATTTTCCAGTCAACAGCTTGATAATGCGACTGTGGAGCCCCTAATTACAGATACTGACTGCTCTCAGAGATGAGCAAAACACAAATGCCACTGACACATCCCTTAACACCGCATGAAGCAGCTTTTCATGGATTCTCAAGACAAGAAGAAAATCCTACGCAGCTTCATGCAATTCAACCAGCTTCAGCTCCTTCATTAAAAGGAGCGTAACCGCTAATCAAAACCCCGTGTCATCACCTGTCTGACCTGCAGCCACCCCCCTACCAAAATGCAATTTAGTACCAGTTGCAAGAAATATTTCTGCATGAGGACAGTTGTGTAAGCTGGACTCAAAGCCTTTGACCAGCAGCTATATCTGCTGTAGGTCTGGCTGCCAGTTAACCCTCCACCTTCCCAAAGCAGCCTGCTCCTGCCAGAGGGGCTTGCCTTCTGCACTTTGGACCACAAGTGATAAATTAGGACTAAATTACATTGCAAAAGTCATTCACCCATGTATTTCAAGCAACGGAGCATCTCCCAGAGGAATTCAACTACCCATGCCCCAGAGCGGAGAGGAACAGCCCCAAACTCGTGCTGTGGCTTCCAACCTGAAGCAACTCTCTGTACCAGGTGAAATCCAGCTAAACTTATTTCTCGCTAGAGATTTGCTTAATTTTTAAATCCCTCTTTCCAGAAACCTCCCCTCAGCTTTTGAAAGAATCATCAAAGCCTGTCTTCCATTTTAGACCTAAGCAGTCTTCCGCCTTCAAATAGAAATACTGAGAAGCAACTGATTTTCTTCAACAGAAAAACCAAGAGAAAAGAAATGTTGTTTCCCCTCAAAGCTATTAAGTCTCCCGGTTTCGATAACCAAACTTCCTATTTCAGGTCACCCCCATTTAAGCCCTTTAGACTGCATGTATAAGGAGTTTGCACTTTGCTAGATAAACCTCTAAAAAAAAAAAAAAAAAAAAAAAAAAAAAAAAAAAAAAATAGTCTGAGCATAGTTTATTCCAGCTGCAAGCAGTGCAAGATCCCGACCTGAAAAAGAGTGATGCTTGTAATTCAAGAGCTAGGCTTTATTATTTGGAGGGATGCTCTCGGTTTATGATGCAAAAGGATGAGGAAATTAAGTATTTTCCACCTTGCTTTAATCCTATATACTTTCATACACCTGAGGAAATATCTGTGAGGGCTGGGGGCAGGTAAGAAAATATTCCTTAACGAGAGAATGGCCTTTTAGGAGCTGACATATCCAGCAACAACTGAAAAAGCAGGTTATCAATTTTTGAATGAATACTTTCATTGCAGTTTAATGCTAGCAAGACCAAACCGAAGGGATTTTAAGTCTTCAGATTAGTCTTCTACCCTACAGCCCATTTTTTCTCCCCAAATCAGTTGTCTCTTTAAATCAACTGCCACCAGCCTAAATCTTTGGAATTCAGCAAGGTGTTCAGGAGAGCTAGGTTTGCTTTTCCAGCTGGACAGGCCAGGAGGAAAAGCTACCAAAACCAAATGGGAATAGGATATTGATTACCTCTTGGTCTGGATTTTTTTTTTTTTTTTTTAACAGGGGTCCTGAATATAATTCAAAAGCCATAAAAAGTTATCTTTAATTCCTAAAGTGCATAAACTGCTTTAACAGCACTTGTTACCTAAGTGAGATTATACACATTTATCCTACCTGCTGCTTAGAGTACACACGTACAGGTAGAGCAAGTCTAACATGAAAGTCTCAAATTCTACAAAACTTAAGACAGCAGCTACTTATCCTGCATTAAAAAGAGAAAAAGGATTATTTATCTGGGTGGAAGACAGTTCACAGCATTCATATGTTTTAGGAAGGAAACTGACACTCGTTCATCCTGTTAAACTAAGCTGCTTGAGCATAAACAGTCTAATTGCTGACAAAACAGAGTTTATCCTAAAAATCCATGTTTGCACCACCATAAATAGGTATCTAATTACACAGAGCTGCCAATCCCCAGCAAGTACCCGTCACACACCACATCCAGAAGCGTCAGGAATTACAGCTCTAAGATATATGCTGGTGTTAAAGGAATAAAGCATCCAAATTAAGGATCCGAGAGTTTACCTTTATATCCTGTCTGCCCTGGTCACATCACCAGGTTCCTAGTGCTAAAGAGTTTCATAAGCAGAGCAAACCAGTCAACTACACACTGAAACTGAACTTAGTTATTAAAACCTCCTGATTTTATGCCAGTGACCAGCCTGAGAGCAAAATCTGCCTGTCAACTAGATGAGGGTTGTCCTGGATAAAGCCTAAGGCTTTTTTAAAGCTGAGGTAGCCATTTCAAGCCACCTCTACCAGAACAAGACACCTGCAACTCATGTCTAAACTTTGGCTCTGTGAAGTGAGATTAATGAGCCTTTTCCCCAAATGATCTCAGCCATTTGGAACAAATTATGCAGATTAGGTACTGTCCAGATTTTAATAAACTACCCCTAAAAATCTCCAGGCATAAGTGAAATTGAATAATGGGAGATTAGTGCAAAAGAGCAGGATGAAGAATGGCAATGGATTATGCTGAAATGGGGAGTATTGGGGAAGAGAAGCTTTCGGGGGCTGAACTTTGGGATGAATCCTAGCTGATTCTGCAACGAGAAACAGGGGTAAGCTAACGAAACATGCAAATAACAAGCTGGAGGGTGGGTAAGCACTGTCAGCAGAAAGGAGGATCAGAATATTAAACGTGACCTGAATGACCAAGCAAGATCCAACACCACCAAGCAAACTCACACACGCATTTACAAACGCAACAACAGAAAAATCATATGCTATATGCAAATCAGAAAGTGGAAGGTGTAAATGTGGAATTACACATAACTCCAAAACAAGCAGTATGACTTTAAAAGCAAGAAACACAGCACTGAAGTCATGGTATCCTCAGCAGAGAGAAGGGCAGTAGTAAATGCCACAGTAGAAGGCACAGCCAAGAGCTAATCTAGAATATTGCATACCACGATGAACCCACGCTCAAGAAAGATTAATCAAAACTGAAGTGCAAAGGAGGGCTAAGAGTAGAAACAGCAGAAGGGATGACCTACATTACCAGAAACTAAAGGCCCGGTTGGCTCAGCGTGCAAAAACAGGCTGGTAAAGAGCAGGGCTCTCTAAATCCACTGAGAGGTCAACATCAGGAAGAAATTAAATTTAATTAAGTAATTAAGCAACACTAACACAAGAAACACCAGACAGAAACTGATCATAAGCAGTATTTAGCTGGAAACTGGGTTTCTACGCATCAGAGCAGAGATGGTCTGGAATAACCTCCACAGCGAATTCAGCCAGAACCCTAACTGCCTCTTAAACAGCACTTGGTAAAGCTTGCAGAGGGGACTAAGAGGTTTCACTACCTTTAATATCAGGGTCAGGCTCAAATCTGAAATTTCTTTCTAGTCCCACATTCCCTGCGATGTTATCACCTATCAGAAAAGCACCTGGTGAGCCAAGTCCTCCAACTCCTGCTGTAATACAACGGGAGAGCCAACCTACATTCAATCCTCCACTGCAACTTTCTTAATGGATTAAAAATCATCCATGGACGACACACCCCTCCAGCTCTCTCCACTCTCCTCCCTTATTATCAGAGAAAAGTCATCAAATGGAATATTTGACAGCAGTCAAGTTCACCTACCAAAACCATTTATCTTTAGTACCGTCCCCTCTCCTGTGGCAACAAAGAACTCCCAAATCAAATTTCCTTCTCAGATTTTTATTGCATAAAGCATTAACACCAGAGCTAGGTTTGGAGGGAGATCTCTCAGATATAACCGATCTCCAAACAAAACATGAAAATGTGTGGTACTGTGCCTGTCAAACAAATTCCTCCCCAGAGACCTACTTAGACAATTCTACGCTATAATTACATTCAGCAGGTACAGTACATCTGTTCAGCGAAGTTCATTGATGCCTGGTTGTCAGGAGCCATAGCGGAGCTGAGCTGTGCATCCTCCCAGTAAGTTTCAGCTGTTCTAGAAACTTAACTTACAGTCATTTTCAAGAAGCCACCACAAAAGAATTAATCCTAAACTGATGTTCCCTATGACCTTCCCAGGAATAGTGTTTATCAGGGATAAACGTGGACAGAAAGGTGGTTGGGTTTGGGGTTTTTTGTTGGACAATGGTATTCCCATCATAGGGATTAATTCCCTAATGGCCTTTACCAAGAATGCAAGCAGGACATTTACATGAAGTAAGTTTTAATCACGACTCTTTCCTCTTCAGACACCACAGAGAGATTATGAAACAAAAGAGTTATCTGACAGCAAGAAGGCTCTGAAGCTGTCAGGCTTAACCTCATTCTTTCCAGCCAAGGAAAGTTTAAGCTGTTTCTTTCCCTCACCTTACCAGGTAGCAAAGAACTGTGGTATCTCGAAGAAAAGCACCCAAACAATGAACGATGACAATCGTTGAGTCCAACTAATGTTATTCCAGCTTCTAAAGACAACCAGTTTACAGAACATCTATGTATCGAAAAGTCTATCTGGTCAAAAGCTCCTGAAATACCTCTTTAGAGATAATGAGACAACTTTCCCTTCTAAAACGTAAGTGATTCCCCCTGACAAAGATCCAAGTTCGTCAATGCCTGCTTAAAACATGCCAGCACTGTGCATCATTTAACCTCTGATCTGTAGAAAGCTCTGGGCTGGCCTTTTGAGGAATGTCACTCCAAGAGACAGCTCTAGAACAGTTTTATTCTTAAAAA
>VYZV01008256.1:6444-56546 GCA_013401275.1 Pandion haliaetus | reverse complement strand
GGTGGGATGCGACATGGGTGTGAACGGAGATACCGGCACCCGTACCGGTACCGGCAGCGCAGGGACCCGTCGAGCCGCCGTGTCCCGACAGGACGGGATGGGGTTTGGGGGGGAGGGGGGGAGGAGAGAAGAACCGGGGCCGCAGCCCCCGCCGCAGCCCCGGTGTGGGCTCCGGGGATGCCGGGGGTAAGGTCGGGCTTAACCCCAACGGGACCGGGGGGAGCGGGGAGGGTGGACGCCGCCACTGCCGTGATTTCGTTGCTGTTCGTTAACCGGAGCTCCGGGGTTCAGAAAACGACCGGGAGGCACCGGGAAGCTCCGAACCACCGGGGGGGGTGGGGGGTGACCGGTCCCGGTCCTTGACGCTCCTCTCTGCCCACAGCCCCCGCGCTGGCCGCCGGCATGAAGACCGAAGAGGCTCCGTCCTGCCTGCAGCAGGCAACGCCAGTCCTGGGCTTCGGTGAGTGCCGGAGAGACCGGGAACGGGTACCACGCACCGGGGAGCGGGGAGAACCTGAGCCCCCCCAGCCCGGGCTGCTCAGGCAGCATCCATGGCTGCCTGCTCCATCCTCATCCTCCCTGGGCCGTTCTGGGGGTCTCGGTGTGTCCCCAAGTTGCAGCGGGACCAGCCGGCCCTGCCTGCGCTGCCCGTTTTCCCCCAACCGTATGATCCCATCTGGCATCAGTGGCATTCCCAGCTCCTCTGCGGTGTTTATTTCCCGCTCGGGAAGGAGAATCCTTCCTCCTCCGGATTGTCGGGGTGACCAGGGGAAAGGGAGCACCCCACCCCACCGCCCCTCGCTCAGCCTGGCTTTGTGGTTTGCCAATTTGGAGGCAGCAAAAAACCACGGCAAGATGTTGGCACGCTGCAAAATGCCATCTTGCAACCCCCAAGCAGCTGCGGCTCCGTGGGCTGAGGTTGTCCGTAACGGCAGAGAGCACCGGCGTGTAGCAAGGCACAAGGCATGGAGCCCGGAAGGGACAGGGACACCACAAGCATCCATCCCTTGTCTGCCCCGACCTCCTGGATAAGCCCCTTCGGAACCTCAGTCTATCCCGGTCCTTCGCTGATTTTAGGGAGCATCCCATGCAGGGCCAGGCTGCGGTCGCGTGGCCCTCAACTATCCCAGCCACAGGCGATAACTGACCTGAATTTTCAATTACAGCGAGGATATCTGCCCCCGAGACCCGGTGGGGGGTTCACGTGCCATGGGAGGGCCCGGATGCAGGAGAGTTAGTTTGCGGTAATACCGGGATGTGGCAACCGAGCTGCCTCCCCTCCGTGTCGATGCTGGGCTCGCTGGGTCGCGTCCCCCTCGGCCTTCTCAGAGAGCCACAACAGAGTGGGTTGGGATTCCTCTTCGTTATCGTATTTGTGGGTCCAAACTGTTGTGTTTTTATCAGCCTGATTGTCTTTAGGGCAGCGTAGGGCAGAAATCTCCTTTACTTTCAGTTTTGCCTTTTTCTCCCAGCGTGGCTGTGGAGGGATTCAGGCAAGCCGAGTTTTCCCTGGATTTTTCACATCCCCTCTTCCCCCTGGAGCTTGGGATCGTTAACTCCTCTCCCGTCGTGTTATGGCATCACTGTGTCTGTGGCCTTGTGCCGAGCAAGACTCAGCTGTGACTTATTGCCTGGGCAGTAACCTCTGCTCCAGGCCCTGCCCGTACATCCTGGGCCACGACATGGGCAGGCAGCAGGCAGGATTATGGTGCTTCCCACCACCCTGAATCCCTGGCATCCTCCTGCCTGCTCACTGAGTGAGATGAAAGGACAAACATCCCCGGGTCTGAAGTTTTGTGTCTCTCCCTTCTAGACTGATCCCACATTCCTGGAGCTCCCTGGTGATTTAACTATCTGCTCTCAGACTAATTTGCTATTAGGTTAGTCCCTGTTTTTTCCCCCCAAATTAAAGAGGAGTTGGAGATTTTGAGTCCCAGATGCCTCTAACCCACTGGAGGTTTGGCTGGTCCTATGGGGTCAGAGTCAAGAAGAGTGGAAATATTTGACTCCAGAAGTTAAAAACGAAGGAAAAAGTGAGAAGTGGAGGCTCAGCGTGGGATAAATATCCATGGAGAACCTCAGCACATGCCCGCAGCCCTTGGGACGAGGTTGCTTATTGCCTTGGCCACCCACGCTGCCCTCCTGGCTTTATAGAGCTGCACCATTACAGCTCTCGTGCTGCTGCTCCAGCACCATCAGCAGCATGGAAGACATTCATTTTTCCTTCTTCTTGGGCTAAAAATCCTCATTTCCACTCCTGATCTGCTGGATCCTGATCTACAGGAGGGCTCTCAGGGTCTGGTCCCCTCCAGCTGATGTTGCCACCCAATTTCCAGGTCCTAGCATTTAATTAATGACCTGTGCCGGGACTTGGCTTGCCGCAACGTCCGGCATTGCCCAGGCACGTGGCTGCAGGCTCAGCTGGCTGCAACGCTGGCTGGGATGCTGGAGATGCAGGACCCAAAGCCAAGCATTGCAATGAAGTGGGGCAGAAGCTGCTTTCGCATGAGACACCTGCATTTTTGGGTGTATAGAAAGCCCAAATTAGCCAAATTTACTCCCTGCAAACAGTCTCTCCTGCGTTGATGTAATGAGAGCAGGCCCTTCAAGGCAGAGAGAGTTTGCCGTGGTTTCAAATTATTTCAGGACTTTGGGAAAGCATCTGTAGCTAAAACTGGACAGAAAAAGCGTTCCTGCTGGTGGATACTTTCTGACTGCCTGCCTTTTGCCTCCACCATGGCGGTCCTGCCTGCTCCATGCTCCACTCCTCCATCTTCCTACCACCAATTTGAGTCTGCTGAGTCCAAGGAACCAGAAATCAAGCTGCTGACGGGCTGATTCAGGGCCCTGGCCGCGATGATCAGCAGAGGACCGTGGTCAGGTGTAAGGGTTGCTTCCCAGAGCCTGCGAAATAAGATCTGCAGGGCTGGGAAAGTCTCTGCGTGTTCCTGGAGAAGCAGAAAACCCCCTTTTGCTGGAGATGATACTGCTGGGTCAGGGCTCCTCTGTGTCTCCCAGCCTTGTGCAGAGGCACACGACTCTCCGCTGGAATGCATCTCCTGCCATTTGCCATGGCTACTTGTTGGCTTGGACTCCTTGCCCTGGGATGGTGCCCAAATTAGGGCTGGGCTTAGTGTTCCCTCTCAACGCCCCCATTCCTCCAAGGTGCAGCAGAAGACCTTGGTTGCCCTCGGCAGCTCACTGCCTTTTAAAACAGCCATAAGCTTCATCCATGGGATGCCATCATCCCTCCGAGCCTTTGAGGGGGCTTGGGCAGGTGTTACCTCAGGACCTACAGGCTTACAGGAGGATAAAAGCATGGAGAAGCTGGAGAGGACAGAGATAAGTGCTCATAAAACCCAAAAAACTTGGCAGGGTGGAGGTTGTGGACATTGGAGAGGGTGCCGCTGCCTGGCTCAGCCTGCAACCCAGACCCAGCACACCACATAATGTATTTATTACTCACTCCTTTACCTTGAAGTTATCATGACAAAGCGTTTGAAGAGTGGCCATAGATGTACATGTTGATAACACTCAGGAGGAAAAAAACCCAAAGCTCTGGAGCCTTTTTAAGCAGCTCGTAGCACCAAATCTGGCATGAAACTGGACAAAATTCAGACGTAGGTCTGTCTCTGACCTGGACCAAGGTTTCCAACAAGCTCAGCACCCACAGTCTCCTGTTGAGATGCACATATATTTGCTCTCTGGTTCCCAAATGGGTGTTCTCCACGTCCTCTGTGATTTATACAGTGCCAGAGCTGCGGGCTTGGGGTTCACCAGGAATTTACCACCTGCAGCAAAACCCAGAACCTGCTGCTTTCGCAGAGCCCACTTTGACATTTATTTTCAAGGTTGTCACAAAAAACTCCATGCCGAGCCTCCCTTCTCCCTCTCCTACACTAATGTCACGTGGCTTTAAAGAACAAAAAGCAAATAACAATGGTAGATGATTGTAAGGAGTTATGTGAGGCTAAGCATCCTCCCCCCCCCCAAAAGGCAGACACTATTGCTGCAGGACATGATCTCCCCCCCCCCAAGCAAGGGAAAACTCCTCACACCATCTTTTCCCTGCTGCCCAGGTTCAGACTCCAAAATGCGGGAGGTGTGCGCCGGCTGCGACACCCCCATCTCTGACCGGTTCCTCTTGCGAGTCAACGAGCGTTCCTGGCACGAAGGCTGCGTGAAATGTGCCGTCTGCCTGCAGCCGCTCTCCGGGACCTGCTACTGTCGCAACCGGCAGCTCTACTGCAAACACGACTATGAGAAGTAAGTGCCCTCCGGTTTTCTGTGATTTTTCCTTCCCTCTCAGCTCTGTTTTGACTGTGTTGGAGGCAGGGTGGACTCGGTCAGGAGGTGGGCTTCTGGAAGGGTGGGTTGGGAAAGGGCATCGTGGTGTCACGTAGGCTGGCAAGGATCAGGTGAGATGATAAGGACCACAGAGGTGTCCTGCAAAGGGATGCTGTCCAAATAGAGGGACAGAAGTGTTTTGCTTTGATTTAATGCAGTGACGTAGCAGGGACGAAGAGGAAGAAGGGATGAGCTGTTGGTTGAAGAGGCAGAAAGGATGAGATATTGGCTGTTGGGATGCTTTTTCAAGAAATGAGGGATGTCCCAGTCTGCCCAGGAGATGACAACCCCTAGCTCCGTGCCTTGTCCTTCTAGGACACATGGGCCAGCAGATTTAACCTGAGGAGCTTTGCTTTGCAGCGAAGGTCCTGCTCATGTGGTGAAGAACAGATCAGACGAGGACAGGAACGGGCATGCTGTCTGCTGTCCCCTAACCATGACGCTGAGAGCTGCTAGCAAGCGCTCTTCAGTGCGAGGGAGCCCACAGCTGTGGTTACGCCATGTGGCTGTGCCTGTCTGCCACGGTCAGTGTGCTGGGCTCTGCTCCGCTCGGGGTGGCAATCCTGTGCCTTCAGGAGGGTCAACACCACCAAATATCTAGAATGGAATGGAATGGAATGGAATGGAATGGAATGGAATGGAACAGAACAGGAACAGGACATAACAGAATAAGAATAGAATAGAATAGAATAGAATAGAATAGAATAGAATAGAATAGAATAGAATAGAATAGATTTCAGTTGGAAGGGACCTACAACAATCATCTAGTCCTACTTCATTCACTTTTGAACACCTTGCTAGGGTTTCCAGGAGAAGATGGGGCTGTCGCGCTCCTCTGCTTGTTGTATAATTCTAATTGCGTATCAAATGAGGTGGTTTGAGCCTTAGTGAATCCAGACAGAGCTGAACAGAGGGAAGCAGCCTGCGGAGCTGGAGGGGCTGAAGGCATTTTGTAAGTGGAAAGCTGGCTTGCGGTGGTGCGATATGGAAGGAGACATCTCCTAAAATGAAAGCGTGGCAGGTACCTGGCGGGGCTGTAGGACAGCTGGGGAAGCAGCTGCCCTGCATATTGCTCTGGGCTGTGTGACTTGATAAAATATAGCCGTTGGTGTGTGTGAAATCCTCGGAAAAATTAGGTTTTTAGGTTTATACCAAACTCAGCCTTGTCTGCAAAACTCAGAGCAGCATCTCCCGCAGCACTGGAGACATCTCCCTGAATTTCAGCAGCGCCTGAGCTGGCGGCATGGTCACACCTTGCCCAGCACTAAAGCAGTGAAGGATTTTTTTTTGCCTTTAGTGGTCATAAATGCACTTTTATTAACAAAGCAGCTTAGGTGCTTCTGTCAGCATTGGGAGGTGACCACGTGGCATTTTTTCAGGGGGTGATGTGGCATAAGAAGCCACTCGTACCCCCTAAGGCTAATCCCCGACCCTGACAGCTCTGAGCAAGACCGGTGACAGCCCGTCCGCTGGCCACCCCCTTTCCTTCAGCATCTCAGGAACAAGAGATAAGCTGGAAGAGCCTGAAGGGAGTGCAGGATCTGCCCCTCCGAGCAGGACTGTGAATGATGACCCAGCACCGTGGCCTCCTGTCTGCATTCACCAAGCAAGTGGCATCGCTCCACGGAGCCGGGGCAGGGTCGATCCTGCCGGAGGTTATCTGTCGGCACGGAGAGCTTTGATCATGGCTGTAAAAAAAGGAGCTGCTTCCACGCTGGTTGCTGGCTCCATTTGCTTTGCAGCAGGGCAGGGGATGGCTGGAAGGCAGGGGATGGCTGGAAGGCTGCTGCCTTTCCTTTTGCCTTTGGCTAAATAACCATGGTGATACTCTGGCAAACTTCAGATACATTGGAAAATGCCGTGAGCTTCTCCCTCCCTGGGATAGGGAACTCCTTGGAGCTCAGCAGCTCCCTGCCACCACTGCTTGTCACCACAGCTGCTGGGAATGCCATTATTGCCATGGCACCAGGCACCGAGGTGATGGACTGGGCTCAGTTGGTGGCTCATGCTGACGGTGATGCTTCCTCAGTTCTCCTCCTCTGCTGAATAAGCATCTCCTGTGGGTGCAACACAATCTGCTTCTACACGCTCCCTCCCAGCTCACCCCTCCCGTGCCAAGAATTCCACTGAAATATTAGGGGGGAAACAGTGCTGCTGCCTGGAAAGCCCATGTCTGGCTGTGACTTCCTGAGGCTGGTGCCACTGGGAAGAGCTGGTGACACAGACATCCAAGGATGCCTGGAAGACGCTCCATCAATTCCCTGAAGTTTGGCAGCATCCTCTAAAGATTTAACAGCCCAATCTTATCTTCCCTTACCTTCCATAAAGGAGAGCACAGCCTCCTCCTGGCCACTGACGCAAGCGCTTGGCAGCAATGGGAATGGTAATAAAAATACCAGGGCTTGCCCACTTCCCCAGGGTGGCTGGGAGAGGCAGGGACAAGGAGCTGGGAAGGCACAGCCACAGCCTGATGTGGAAAGGAAGGACAGGCTGCATGAGCACGGCGGCACCCACACCGTCCTGGCAAAGGGCAAGGGTCCCAGGATGCTTTGAAGCAAAGGAGGTGGACCGCCATAAGGTCTTGGCTTTGGCTGCTGTGCAGGTAGACAGGAGCCAGGCGCTGGAGTGGGTTTGACCACTGAGGTTAAGAGTAACCAGATAAAAACACGTTTGCAAAACCAGTCTGTAAGGAGCACTGTCTCCTCCTCCAGGCAGTCGAGTGCCTGACCCTGAGGCCAATGACGGCATTTCCACGTGGAGAGACCTCAGCCTCCAACATTGCTTTTTTGCTATTGAATTTTGGGCAGGATAGCGTGGCCATGCTGTTTTTTCCTAGCACAGTGCTACAGACAGCTGCAGCTGCAGGACTGCAGACCCCTGGCACGGTCTGCTCCATCCCACTTGTGTGCTCCAAAGTATCTCAGCCAGCTTCAAAATCACCCCTTAAGGTCTCCAGCTCCTTAAATGCTTTTGAAAGTTGGTGCTTCAGGCACTTTTGAAGGTGTCTCTGCTCAGCACCTTTGTGCTTCCAGCATGGGAATTTCCAGGGAGGCAAACTCTCAGTCCTCCTGTTTGGAAATCTTGTCCCCCAGAGTATTCATTCTTGGCCTTGACTTTCCAAAGTTCGTGGTTTTGGCCAGCGATGAATCCCAAACTGCAGAATCCAGTGTCGCCCTGGGCTGCAGCGTAGACCAGGGCTTGCAGCGTGGTGACCTGGAGGGGAGACCCATCTGGCATTTATTCCTTCTCATGTGAAACTGCGCAATAAGAGGAAAATGCTTTAATGGAGAGATAAGCCAGCAGCTGCAGCTGAACGTGGGGGAAGGAACGGACTGTTGATCTAGAGATGAAATGTTAAGCCTGAAGATGGATGTTGTTCTGCAGTCCCTATCATATAAAACCACAGTCTGAAGGCTTTTGTGAAACTCTCCTCTTCCCCTTTTGCCTGGGGCCCAGCCAGCTCTCCTGTGCTTTGCTCAGGCACCTGCCCTGTAAATCCAGCTCCAGGCAGCTCGTGTAAATGCAATGGCTCAGGAGAAGCAGGGGGAGGAAGGAAAAATACTCCTGAACGATGATAGAGTGGCTGCAACGGCCGGGTCCTGGGCGCCTTGTTTACTTTGAAGTTTGTTTTGTGGAATGACAGGCAATGTGGGGGCTGCTGGGGAGCTGTCAAGAGGGATCTGAACCGCAGCCTTGCGCTGGCAGCCTTCCCCCTCTCCTCCACACTCTCCTTTTGCCCATGTGGAGATGATTTGCTCGTCCTCTGTAGAGATATGGGGTGAACTCGGCTCGAACCTGACTTGCAGCTTCTCCATTGCCGAGCGGCTGCCGGCACGTGACCGGCACAGCTGAGCACAGAGCGAGTCCTCCGAGTGCCCTCACGGTCCCTGGTCTTTGCCTGAATTGCCGTGGTTTCTCCATCTGGCTGTAGAAGCGAAAGGGTTGAAGAGGGCTTTACCAGCACATCCCAGCCATTGGCTCTGCCTGCAACCATTCTGGGGTCCTCTCGGACCTACTCTCATCCTTGCTGGGTGAGATGTGCAGAACCTAGTGCTGCACTTGAAGTCGAGATAATAATATTCTTAGCCACAAGGGTTTTGAAAGCCCACAAAAGGGTGGCCAAGGTTTAGGGAGATCCTTCTGAACCAAGAGCAGCTCATTTGCCTTTTGAAACCCACCACAGATAACCTCAGCTACCCCTGCGTGTCGAGCAGGGATGTTCAGAGAGCAGAGATAGGAAACTTGGGCTCCGAGCCCAGGGTGTTTGGTGCATGGCTGCCAAATTGGTATTTTGGTACCCTGGAGTGACATCCAGCATCGTCCTTTTGGGACCTTTAACCACTTTGGCCAATTTTCTGGGCTGTGCAGATTAGGAAAAGCCCAGGAGAGAGGTGAGTGCTGTGATACAAATGGAGTTGCCTGAGAAATGGGAAATAGGAGCTGACTTTTCTCATCGGGTGGAGTAAGCATGGTAAAGATGCAGGCTCAGGCGACGGCTGGGATGTGGAGGGAGGGTAGAAGGGACCAAAAGTCTTGTGCATCCAGAGAAGCAGCACAGTACAGCCAAGGAGTAGCCAGCAGCCCTGCTCCTCCCTGGGGAAGAGGCAGGGAGTGAGGCAGTGACCCTCCCTGCCTGAATATCGGGGACTGAACCAGACCAAGTACCTTGGCAACTGTTCTGAGCAAGCTGGTTAATGTTTAAAACCGTGTGGGAGGGCTCCCCTGTGAGGAAAGATCTCCTGGGTAGGAGAAGCTGGGATAGGAGTTGGACAAGAGCGAGCCCAGGCGCTGTGTGCAAACCCTATTGCATTCCAGGAGCAGGAGTCAGGCCCTAAAAATGATGAAATTGGTGTTGAGACCGGAAGGATTTGGTTTGGGTTTTTTTCTTGTGGTGCAGTTTCTTTTTGGCTTTTAAGTATAAAAGCTTCTCCTTCCCCCTTGCTGCACTTGGGACATTCATAGTCAGCTCAGAAACTATCAGAGCACTTCCTAGGCATGAGGACATTAAAAAATGGTGCTTTAGATGTATTTATAACCCGAAAAACAGGGACTCGAGGACAAAACAGCGCCAAAACATGATGATTTGCAAGAGCTGATGATAGCTACTACTCTTAAAGCCTGCCCAGCCTTGCTTTACCAAGCGCGTCTGCTCCTGGCTGTGTTGGGCATCCCAATCCTCTTGCTCTGAAGGCAGCTGGCAGGGACCCATCCTCCCGCCCCGCTCAGCCACGGGCAACTTCTCTGTCTGCTGAGCAATGGGGTCCATCCCCCGCCAAGTCTTCTCCTGGCCCTCCCTCTCTGTCAGGCTGGCAGGAGGTAATGAAAAGTGACAGTGCTCTGAAAAGTGAGCAAATAAATGAGATAATGAGGACCCTTGACAAGGCAGTGATGAATGGAGCCCGCGTGCCCGGCTAACAGACCCTGCAGGTCCCTCCATGAGTAGCACAATGGGAGACGAGGGGATGAAGGAGGTGGGAAGGAACTGCAGCTCCTTCCAGCTCCACTGGGCTGGGTGATAGGACCAAGTCCGGATGCCGTTTGACAGCACCTATCACTGGTCCTCCAAGGAGCATCCACAGCTGTTATCCTGAGATCCTTTGCTCCTCCAAACTGGGAAGGTCACTGCAGCCATCCCTGTTCCACTGGTGATGGACCAGTGGGACCTCAGTAGTGCAGAAATTGGGCAGCTTGAATCTGGGAAAGACCCTGATGTCCTTTTTTTAGGACAGCACCAGTGGGTTTGCGGCTTTATATCTCTGTTCGACATGGCATGACTGCTGCCGGGGAGCAGGACAGGTTCCCCAAAGCTTCGGCAAACAACCCAATCGCAAAAGCTCATGCCTTTTTCCCCCATCCCAAATATTTCCTCCTTCCTTGTCGGGTGGGTGGTTGAGCCTCGTCTCCCACTAAGAGCAAAGCCCGTCTGATGATTAATGACGTTAATTACACAAAGCTATTCCTACCCTAGTTCTCACTGTTCCCTTGCATTGGTTTGTTCACAGGGCCCAGGAAATTAAACACTAACTCTATAATCGCTGCGAAATGAAAGAAATATGCAGATGCGCCTTGAGCGTGATTAAGAAACCAGCCACCACGTGCTGTCTGTTCCCCATCGCTGTTGGATTGTTTTTCTAACGGGGGGAATACATGGGGGAGGAAGAACTTTTTTTTTGTGGGCGGCACATTATTTTCCTAGTTTAATTAAATGTAATTTACTTTGATAGATACTCTTTCTCTTTCGGGCTTTTTTTTTCCTTCCATGTTTTGCATCCCATGGCTTTCAGCCTCTCCTGGACCCCTTGTCACCAACTTTCATGCTATTACTGGGCAGAGTTTTCTTAAGCACCCAGCTCCTGGAGCCCTGTGACCATAGTCTAGTATCAGCTATGCCTGCCTGTAAAAATAATTTACTTTCTCTTCTGATGAGGAAAAGGAAAATATGAACCCCCAAAGACTTAGATATCAAAGAAAACAACCATAATTCAAGGTATTGTCTCCCCCCAAGCAGAGGACACAGATTTACCTTAACAATCCAGCAGCTGTAAATGTTTTGGATCCTCAGCACTTTCAGTGAAAGACGTTTCTCATCCCTTTCAGGCTGCAGGTGACTTTATGGGGATGAAGCGGATATCGAGGATGCTGGCATCTGGGGTTGGGAAGGTGGACATGGTCTAGCAGGCAAGCAGTCTCAGAGCAGCAGAGGGTTCGACAGCCTGCTCTTCAGGGCTGAGCTTATTAACGTGGCACTGATAGACGTGCTACAACTCTACCTTCCTGTGCCCACAGCCTTGCAGTCTTGCTCGCAGAGCTCCCCAAGCTAGCTCTAGGGTTGGCCATGAATTGCTGGGCTGGGGAAGGAGGAGGGAAGTTTCACCCAGGTCAGTGGTGGCTGGAAGGGCGAGGGTTTTCGCTGGACACAGCACCCAGCTCTGTTCTGACAGTGTGGCTGGCAGTATTTCCACAGAATTAATTCAGTTTAGTTGCAGCACAACTCCAGCTGGGCTTGGGGGCTCCTACCCTGAGAGAACCGATGTCTGGGTGAGTGAGTGGCGATTGTGGCAAGGCTGGGCTGGCAGGCAAGGAGCTGGGTTAGAGCTCTGGGTGCTGATGCTATTCTCATCCCAGCACCTCTGTTTCCCTCTCAGTGCCTGGAGGACCGCTTGCCCTTGCAGCAGCGGGGTCTGGAGGTTACCTGCATGCACTGAGCACTGCAGCAGGAAAGCCGACCCACTGCTCTGTTGACTTTCCCAGCGCCAGCTCCTAAAGCAGAACACCAGGAAAGGTTCTGGGACAGAGACTTAGGGTTTGGAAGGCGCTGAAGGGTTGGAGACTGTACCATGCTCCTGCTTCTGGACGCAGCATCTTTCTCAGTCCAGGACCAGGGACCACAAGAGGGCAGCCGCGAAGGCAAAGGTGCCAGAAATAAACTCCTGAGAGCCAGTTTCCAGCAGTGCCAGGGGCTGCAAGGCTGGAAAGAGGCAGGCAGGCAGGCAGGTGGGCAGGAGCTGTTCCCCTGCAGCATGAGCATCCTGACAAGTAAAGGGGAGCCCTGAACTGTTAATGCTTTAAGAAAACAGTTTTCTCCCAGGCTAGGAGATTCCTGGAGTGTGGCAAGGGGAGCCCAGGCCCTGTCCTTCTCTCTTATATCAGCGGTGGTTTAGAGAGGATCCGCTAGAAGGTATTTACAGGCACTCGGTCTCTGTACTAACACAGAGAGCCCACGGCTGGTGTGACTGATTGCAAGGATTTAAGGGAAAATGAAATATTTATGAAACATACAGGTGCTACCATCCCTGTATTATCACGTTTCTTTTATTTCTGAACTTGGATAACACTACAAGTGCAGCACTTACAATCTATCACCCAGTTTCTTCATCCTCTATTTCCTTCTTTCAGAAGTCTGTGTGAAACCAGACGCTAAAGAAACAAGGGTGACAGCTGGCAATGTTGAACGAGTGTTGTTGGTGTCACACACTACCCTGAAAATTAGATCCTCCGACCTTTCCTCCCAGTCGTCTGGGAGGGGTTAAGTTGCTCTTTCTCTCTTGCTTCTCCCAAGGTATTTTCCTACCTTCTGCTTCCCAATCCTCCCTCTCTTTCCCTCTGCTGCTTCTGCTCACCGATCGTCTCTAGAGTCCCCGTAGCTCCACTCCTCCTGCGTTGCTAACATGCTGCGGGAGAATGTGGCCCCTTCTTTCCTAGCTGTTGCACAAATTGAATTATAAGCCAGATCCATAATCTGCTTCCAGCTTTCATTTCCCCCTCCCCCTTAATGCAATTAAGCTTAAATATGGTTAATTACAGTTTATCCTAACTATCTTGGTGGCAGCTTCACACATCTTTGACTGCTCGCACAGTTTTTTTCCATTATTGGGGTCTTGCTGATACAGCCACAGTAATATCAGAGCTGGTCAGCCTTGCACAGAGAAGCAGCGTCCTAAAGCCCTTTCCTGATTCCTGGATGTGGTTTTGCTGGTGCCAGGAGAAAGGTGAAGCTAGAAAGAAGCTTGGCCTGTGAAAAAAAAAAGATGCACAAGTTTAATTAACAATATGCTTTTAAACTGGTTACATTAATCCCCAAAAGCAGTGTAATTCACTTTCAGTGCTACGGTAAATTTAGGGCCACAGTTTAAGCAGATAAATGAGCAGCCATGCAGCACTGCGCCCGTTTAACGAGCTTCTGCGTGACCATGTAGCCTTTGCTAGGCTACTGCCAAAATGGAAGTTACCTCGTTAATGTAGACTCGGGTTTAAACCAATAATCCCAGTTAGTCTTGGAAGTGCAGTAAAGCTACCACGCCATCTTTGGATCACAGTCCGCTCACGTACAACTTGCTAGTGGCTTTGTGGAGTAGGAGAGTCTATGCTGCAGTTTGTGACCCGGTCCTTGAGGCTTTGGCTTGCTTTTTTTGGCTCTTCTTTTCTTTCTTCTCACAACTTTTAACTTCCCTTCCCTTTATTCTTACCCCCTCCATCACAAGTCAGGCTGGTCTGTACATGGAGATCTCCCTCACTGTTAAGTCAGCCAGTTTCTTGAGTTAAACAGGTGGGCTCCTATTAAGTGACAGCTTAACAGCTTTCATAGTTTAAAAAATCTCTTTTTAAATCTGGATTATGTTTAACTGGTATCTGCCTTAAGAGCATCCACGCAGAGGGATTCAGAAGCTGACTGCGTTAGCTTGGCGTGCTCTCTGTAGATCACTCATGAAAGCAACTTTACATTCAATTTTTTTCCCTAACGTCGCTGTTAGCAGAAGCGTACCTTTTCTCTTCTCAGTCCTTAACACAGGCTTGGTTTCTTGCTGAAATATTGTCCTGGCCACCTCTTGGGCCATGGCTGTTTTGTGTGAGCGTTTTAATTCTTTCCAAAATGAGTCCTACTTTAAAGGACCTTAAAGGAGGACTTATTCTCAGCCCTTGCAGTGAGGATGCTCTGTAATTCCTAAGCCACAATGGGAACCACAGCACAGAGAGGATATGCCCAGAGCTATCCAAACAGTCTACCAGGGCATGGACAGGGACTACAGTTTCTAATTGCCAAGTGCCTTTCTCCAGCTTGTCACCTGCCCAACTCAACCCCAGGGTGCGGAGCTCTGAAACCCTTTGGAAGGTACCAGAGGTATTTTACCAGGAAAGTTGGCTCCAGCCACCATGTTAGGATGGGATGGAGCTAAGCGTCACCGCTGGTAGCAGGCAGCAGCCCTGCCGAGCCACGGTGCCCCGTTACCGCTGCGTGCTACCGAATCGTCCCCCGTGCCACCACACACCCCCTTACTCGTTTAAAACAGAGCGAAGAGGGAGAGAGCGCAGAGTTTAATTTAAATCACATCTCCCAAGCTTGTTCTTTTCTCAATCAATATTGCTTTTTACATCATATCTAATCTCTTTTTTTTCCCCCTCCAAAGTAAAATTTAATTAAATAATTCTAATGAATGTTTAATGATGTTCTTTTGTCATTATTAAATCTGTAATAAAAGTGTCTGCAGCCCTTCTACCTCCCTCCCCCTCACTTCCCCCATTAATACCCCCACCGCCAGCCCTCCCTCTCCCGTGCACACACTGTCCTGCTGTCTCTCTTTTTCCCTGCCTTCCCCCCTCTCGCTGTGACAACGCCAGCATTCAGACCTGCAAACAGGAAATGAGAAAAGGAGAAACAGGATATTGAGTTTGGATACTATCTGGATCGGTAATATCACCCCTAGCTACTAAGCGAAGGAACCCTTCTCCTGCCAGGCATACTAATGGAGATGCGGAGGCTTCCCGGAGCCATGCAATAAGGCAGGACAAAATCAATATGAATTGATAACTCCCAACTTTAAACCCACGAACCTGGAGCGAGTTTTTGGGTTGTGCCTTGTTGAGTGGAGGGAGGGGAAACAAGAGGAGAAAGGAGCTGAGGGTTCCCTTCTCAGGGGGCAGCAGGAAGGTGCTGTTGCAGTAGATACAGGACCAGAAACTTTATCTCTTCCCAAAGAGGTGGAATCCCCATAGAGATGCAGTTACCATTTTTCTGAACCAGGGATTGGAGCTTCCTATGAGTGCGGCATGGAATATGAACCAGCTTGAGTCCAAAAGTGGGGCAGCTCACCAAGGCACTACACCAGCTCTCTACACTTGGAAGAGAAAACCATTTCAAAAAAGAAGAGGGCAATGCCGTTCTCTGGGCAGGCGGGCAGGGGTGGCTGGCTTGGGGCAGGACCCACCTCTAGCAAGAGGCTTTGCTCTGTTGTTCCTGACAGTTTGCAGAATATTGTTTAAAAAGCACCAAGTGCAGGACCCCATAAGTGCTTCTGAATTACAGCAGGAACTTTGCATGGGCTCCAGAGAAATAAATGCTGCACCTGCTCACTGTAGCTGTGTGCGTCCCGCAGTCTGTTGGGCCCGTCCCCGCTCAGCTCCGGGTAGGATTCCCACCATCTCCTGTTGGAAATATTAAAAAAAGCATTTAGAGTATACTCTAAAGAGCATAAACCCAAAACTGCAGCCTAGTTCCAGTCCAGTGCAGGTCTGTAGAGATTCAACAGCTGAATCCCACCTTCCTACAGCTCAGAGACAGCCTAATGCAGGATTAAAGCGGAGCAGGCACATTTTTGCCTCTGCTTTGCAGAGGTGAGGGTGATTGCAGAACCTGAATTCCCCTCCACTGCACTGCCCCAGCAAAAGAGAGTACGGTGTAGGTGAGCTCTTGCAGGGCTGCGAGCACAAGGCAGCTCAGATGTTAAATGGGGTGTTAGCAGCTTGAAGTGAAGGGCAGGAGGGAACCACTCAAGGTACACATACTGCTGTCATCCCTCTGTTCTGGATGTGTTTGGAAGGAGTCTGCTCATTTTCCTCCTCAGAAGCAGCGGTTAATGCTGGCTCCCGTCGAAAGCCACAATACCTGGCAAGCGTGGTCCTGCCATGCTCTTTCCATCACTGCAGAAGTCCCCTGTCCGTGGGACAGCCAGGTTTGGGAAGGGCTGCACGCTGTGAGCTGCCCCTCCAGAAAAGAAAGCACCTGCAGTACAGAGACAGGTAAAACCAATTTTTTGGGGACCCGTTTTCCCGGCCGCTGAGCTCTGTCTGCAGGGAATGGCTGTGGGGCGCGGATGGAGACAGTTTGGGGAACGGGGGGGACACGCTTGCAAAAGCAAACAGTCCCCTTTTCCCACTGTGCTTTAGCCAGTAGCACCGTCCCTCCCACCTCTCCTTCACCTGACAGAGACACAATCCCTCCCTGGCAATACTCAGGAAAAAGGAGGCGGGGGGCAAAAAAAAAACCACAACCCACATTTTTTGTTAGCATTCAGCAGTGATATGACAGGCACCCTATGAATTCTGGGAGATTTTAATAAAGAAGACAGGCCTGTGAAATTTAATAAAAGAGTTCATCAGATTATATGGTGATGGCTCAGTGCCACCGTGCTGGCAGTAATATCCTCGCAGTGGGGGGTTTAACCCCTTGAGGGACAGAGCAGCAGCACTGTATTAAATCTTTCAGTAGCATTTCACTCGTGTCACTTTAATATTTATGAATCTCTCTGGCTTTGGGAACCTCTTTGGTGTTGTTTTGCTTTCCTGTTTTGCTTGTGGTTTAGGTTTTCGGCAGCAGTAGTGGTTGGGGTTTTTGGTTTTTTTGTCAGCATCAGTTTTCATCGCTGACATGAACAGAATCAAGCCCAGGGAGCAGAGATTGTAACACCTCTTACCTTCTGGGTGGATGCCAAGGGCATTTACAGGGTCCAGCCAAGCAGGACCACACTTAGGAGATGGAGTTTTTTTGGTTACTTTTTATAACTGGGCACAATTACATTAAATACTGCTCCTGGTGCTAGATGCAGAACTCTGGGGAGATCTCTTTGCTGCATGCTCTGTCCCAAAATCCATCTGTTCTACACGACCATGGTGCTGCCCTCATCCTTTTATTTCCAGCGATGGATAGGGAAGGTCAGGTCATTCCCTCTGTGCAACTGTGAGGATGCAACAGCAATAGTGCCATGATGGCTCTTCGGCTTCTACCCCATCCTTCTGCCTTTTAATGAAACATTTAAGTGAGATGACAAACACCTGTTTATTTTAAATTTGTTTTGTCTGCTCCTTGGGGGAGAACTTTGCATGCAGTTTGGCATTGGTAAGCTTTGATTTCTGAAGACTTCTTTTCTGGTGCACAAGCTCACATTAGAGGAGGTTTGAGTACGTTTGAGTCTTGGCCATTTCTGACAAGAGACACAATTACATAATTACACAATTACAAAGATCCTTTCTGGGGGTAAATCTATTCATGTAAGCCACAAAGGGCTTTGCAGGGAATGGAGAGCAAAGGTAACTGTTGCCCCCGAATTACTCCTTCTCCCTCTGACCCAAACGTTGCTGGAAGAAGTCAGAAATTAAGCAGAAGGAAATTTTTTTCCCCTTAATCCCTTGGTGCCACTCTGTATCACTGAATTGGGGGAAATGGCTGTTGCAGTAGGGAATGAAAGAGCATATTGTGCTGGCGCTGCCTCCTCGTTTCCCTTCTGTGTCCCCTTCCCCATCACGCCCCTAGCCCCCTGCCCGAAATCTGGAAAGAGGCTTTGCAAGTTCCACTTCAATATTTCAGACGGCTACAATGGATTTTGCAGCTCAATGTTAAGTAAACAGACCTTGCTTAAGCCTGGACTGCTTCATTTTGACTAAACCCTAACTAAATAAGCTTGTTCCACGAAGCACAGGCCTCCCAGCTTATTCCTTGCTTCATTAACACCTTTTAATCCCATCGAGACAATCATATGCCCCTCAAATTACCCTTCCCAGGCCTGGGTCAGCATCTTCTCTGTGCCATGATGGGTCAGAGGGGTTCTCAAATAACTTGCTGCTCAGCTCATCCCCATCCAGAGAGCTGGGAGCTGGGCTGCCGCTTCTCCTCCAGAGCCACTGGCAGCAACAAGGGTGCTCTGCAAGGATTAACAGAGAGTTCAGTGTTGGGGTGCTTTACCAGGACTAAAGTCTGATAAATGAAGTCCACAAAATGCTGAAAAGATGTAGAAAGATCTCAGAGCTCCTCAGCTGTGTGCAAAAGCCAGACAGATGCACATGGTTGCTTTGCTGCGATTCCTCCTCCCGCTACTCCACACTTTGAAACTTTACTGAACTTCTTGGGTGGAAATCAATTACATGCTGGGCCCTCCCCAACTGTTTTGTTATTAAAAGAAAAGCAAATTGTTAATGGTAAAAAAGAGACAGTCGAGCTGTAGGTAGGGTGAGGGTATCAAATAAAGGAATTGTTTTTCACCAAGGATGTAACTCTTTGCTACAAGGACCAAGATTTCAGCAAGCATCAAGAAGATGTTGGGCATTGCCCTAGTGTCCACGCATAAAAGAGTAATAGAGAAATAGCATTGGGACTTTCGGGGCATTGCTGCCTGTGCTCCTGCAGGCAGGCAGGCAGCGCTTAGCCTTCTGTGCAGATGTGCCAGCGGTGTGGCCCCAGAGCTGGCCTCAAATACCTCCCAGCAGGAAGAGTGTGGGCAGCCGGAGAATTTGGCCTCCAGCCCAGCATCAAAGCTCTCTTAAGATACCGCGTATCTTTATCCTCGCTTGGTTGACGCGTGCTGTCTCCGAGTTGGCAAACGGTACAGATGCACTTGCCCTCTATCAGTTCTTCTGCCCGTAACGATGGTTCTCTTGCCTTGAGTGTCCGTCAGTGTGAAGAACTGGCTGCCAAAAACTGTCCCTGTAGCCCCAAACCTCTCTCACCATGCTGACTTGTAACTGTTCCACTTGCTCCAGAGCCACCTTCTTTGCAATTCCCAAAGACGTTCCCTCCTATAGGCCCATCTGCCCTCCTGCTACTGACACTTTTTCCAACAAGGTGAGCCTTCCCCTGGCAGGAAAATCAAATTCTATCATTTGCAAAGGCAATTAGTTTGAGGCAAGCTGGTAAGAAGGATGTGGGATATGTACCTGTGTGAACACACCTGCCTCTGCTTGCTGGATGGTTTCTGGAAATTCCCAGGAATAAAAGTTGATATTGTTAACACACCTCCCGTAAGGAAATCTTAAACAGAAATCAAACTCAGCTGGGATTCTGTGGAGACAAGGGTGTTGAGTAAGGACATGGGGAGACTGGGTCAAAATACTAGTGGAGGCATGTGGACTAGGAGGCTTAGGCAGTGTAAGGGTCTTTCCAAAAGACGTGGGATATAGTTGTGAGTTACAGGCACTTCTAAGTGGTCCTGCTGCTGCCGAGGCTCTTCTCCTCTCCAGGAGCATGCAGAGACCTTGCTCGTGTCACTGTGGTTTCTAAATGCACTTTTCATTATGAACCTGGGAACCTGCTTATTTTTTGGACTGTCCCTCAGCATAGTTTCTGCAGGCAGCCACTTCTAGACATGGTGTAGCCGTGTCCGCAGCACAGGCTCCCAAGCCTCCTTGTAACCCACTGCCAGCAACGGAGATGTATTTTGTTCCTATGGCAACCCAAACAATATTACCTTGACTTAAACGGATTCAGGCAATATTAAAACCAGCCTCTTTAGGAATTCCTGGTGTTGGAGGGGCTGAGAATTTTAATTTTGTGTAATGCGAGCTGACACCGTGTTTATGAGCTGCTTGCTGAATGTTTTCTTCAATTAGTACAAAGCAGAGCAGATTTGTTTTCGGGGCTTAGCTGGGAGATGGGAGGGTGCGGGCCTTGCGATGCCAAAAGCGTTATTGAGTTATGCTGCAGTAACAGCACTTCCCTCACCTGATAGCTGCAAAAAAGCCCTTTTCATGGAAATCTGGCACATGACAGCATCTTTAAATAAGGCTTGCTAACTGCCTTGTCCCAACAGCAGCAGGAGGAATCGGCTCGATGCCTTGCAGGTGAATAGGTCTCCTTTCCATCTCTGACATCTGTTTCCATGTTTCTGCTCCATCCCTCTCACTATCAGCCTGCCCGCAGTTAGAAGCACATCACGCTCAAAGCTTTCTTCTACCTGCCTTGGCTAAGCAATATTCTGGACATTTTCCTCAAGCAACCAGTGGTATCACTGAGGTTAAAAATATAAAAGGACCCAGGAATACTCCAGGATCTATATGGATAAAAATAATTAAGAAAACACAAGTGTGAAACAAGATAGGGAGTTTTCCATCAGGGTTTTCCTGAACTATCCTGTTCCATACTTGGAGTCAGGCCAGGATATTGAAGGAAAGCTTCTGTTTGTCAGGTCTATGTTCTTAATGTGCCTGACCCTGGATGTGGGGCTCTGCGTTGGAACCAGCTTGGCCGGGGTGTGTTACAGGAGTAAACCAGTCTCTGAAAGATACAGTAAGACCAGATGGGAGCTTGGGGCTAGCTTATCCCCCAGTCAAATTATATTTGTGTCACTAGATTCAGCTACACGACAGCATATAGCGAAGCCAGGCAGATCTTTCTTTGGGGACAGTAATTCTCCCAGCCAAGATGCAAAGAAAAGTTGGTACTCACTTTTAAACCAGTTGTTTGAATGATAAGGGACAGAAACCTTGGAAAGAATAGTTTGATTACCCAAATTGGCATAACTACTCCTAAGTGGTTCCCAAGAAGATAAAGACACGACAAAGTCTTGTTGCTGGGCATGGAATAAAGTACGATTCAAATTTGAAATAAGGAATGAGGAGATAGTTAGCCTCTGGAACCTCTTCCGAAAGGATACGGACAGACGCTCCTTCACTTGGAGCCTCCAGACTGCGACTAGCTGGCTTTCGTTGTAGATCCAGCACCAGCAAACAGGCCTGAGGTGGGAAACCCTGGGCAAGATTCTCTGGGTTGCAATGAATAATGGGTCAGACTACATCACCATTATCTTCCGTCTGGGCTTAAAGTCCAGGAACATTAATAACTTAATGTTTAGTAATACGTCATATGTTTCTGACTGATCACAGATCGCTGTGATCTGGGACTGGCTCTACTGTTGGGTCTTTTTTATTCTTTTACTATTTCACTTCTGCTGTAACAGAAGGATGTTGGTGTTAAAAAGGGACAAATTTGGACTCAGCCCAGATTCAGACTGGGATTGTGCCTGGAACACACTCCCAGTTTGCTCCTTTGTTAAGACAGTGCGAGGTTGTGGTTAAAAGGCTTCTCTTTACTCCCAGCTTTTTCAACTCAAATTCGATTATTATTTTTCAAGTGTGAATTACAGAAAGACAAAGAGGAAGAGGGGAGAGAAAGAGAGACAGAGAGGGAGAGAGGAACATGCATGCAAACACACTCACACAAAGGAGAGAAATCCCACACCATTCCAGTTGGAATGTCCCAGACACTTCAGCCGAAAGCCACTGCACAGCACAAATCCATGGTGGTATTTGGAAGGGATGAGCCCACCCCTGTAAGCCTCTTCATCCTGCTCCACAGAGTTTGCCAGGAGGATTAACCCAGTCTTGTTCTCAATCCCAGTTTATGAGTTCCCTGCTGGTGGGGAAGATCCTGTGTGTTTAAACAACAGCCTAATTAATCCCTATTTTATTACTTTCTCTTGTCAAGTGGCTAAATAGAAGCTGTCAGCCGGCAGCCACCACCGCTCACATTTGTTTAGATCCCAAATTACTTCATCAGAACCATCTGCTCTGTACGTGGGGTGCTCAGCAGTTGTTTATTTCTCTCTCTGGACATGGTGTGGGGCACAAACAGCCTCCCCCATGGGACTCCCTCTCATAAGGCTCCTCCAGGCCCTGGGGACAGTCCTGGAGGGGTCCATAAAGTCCTCTCACTAGGAGCAACCTAACAAACCCAGGCAGTGAACAGCCCTAGAGAGGAAGAGGGGACATAAAGCTCTGTCCTGTTGGGCCAGGCAAGTTTGTGTTCCTCCCTGGGGCTACGGAAGGTCAGAAAGTCCCAAAACCCAGTTGGGATGTATGCTTCTTGCTCGGATGTGCTAGCACAGCTCCAAACATCCACCCCACTTCTTCCCTTGGCTTCCTGAGCCAAGTGCCTAATCACTGGGACCTTCTTTGCAGGCTGTTCCAGACCAAGTGCAGCAGCTGCTTGAAGGCGATCGCCCCCTCCGAGCTCATCATGCGGGTGCTGGAGAACGTCTACCATGTTCACTGCTTCTACTGCTGCGAGTGTGAGCGGCGCCTGCAGCGGGGAGACGAGTTTGTGCTCAAAGAAGGACAGCTGCTGTGCCGCAGTGACTATGAGAAGGAGAAGGAGATGCTAAGCGCTATCAGCCCGGCACCCACCGAGTCTGGTGAGGGGCCGGGGCTGGAGCCGTGCTGAGGGTGGGGAACCAGGGTGAACCTTGTAGAGGGCAGGTACCACTTAGTCCCTAATTAACTGTGGGGAAGGCTTCAGAGGGAGGAGATGTAGGTAGAAGGAGGTTGCAGCATCTTTTCCCCTTGGTGATACACAGCCAAGGGGGTACCAGGCTGCCGCAATCTACTCAGTCGATCTGGAGAGGTTTGGATGGGCTGATCTGAGACATTACGGAACGGACGATACGGGGCCAGGCTGGCCCATCAGCACCGTCTCTGAATTGACAGCGTTCCCCTGAGCCACAGCTCAGTCCATGAGCTTTCCTGGCTTCACCCTGTGCTTCTGCTCTAAATCGCACCTTGAAAGGGGCAAAACTCTGACAAGTTTCTCTGAATCCTTGCCCTGGGAGATGGCCCGGAAAGGCCTCTCTCTGCTGAATCACCACTACTGATCTTGCGTTGCAGTGAAAAGTGAGGACGAAGATGGCAGCCACTCGCACAGCAAAGGCAGCGAGGAGAGCAAAGACCACAAGCGCTCCAAGCGCCCACGCACCATCCTTACCACGCAGCAGCGACGGGCGTTCAAGGCCTCGTTCGAGGTTTCCTCAAAGCCTTGCAGAAAGGTATAAGGAGGCCACTCAATACTACTGCTGGCTGGGATGCTTTTAAGTGCAACTTAAGTTCTGATTCAGCTCTCTGGGTTTTTGGACAGGTGAGAGAGACCCTGGCAGCTGAGACGGGCTTGACGGTGCGGGTGGTACAGGTCTGGTTCCAGAACCAAAGAGCCAAGGTGAGTTATGGTTCCCGTGCCATAGCTGGGTACTGCATACCTGTGGGATATCACAAACACTCATTCAATTAAAAGGAAACATAGAATAGCCTAGAAAAAGAAAAAATGGTTAGAAGAACAGAAGAACAGCTATGCAGGACCAAACCACAGGTCCACGTAGTCCTACAACATGTATCTGGTAGTAGCAAAAGCTTAAAGAAAAATACAAAAACCCAATTAATTATAGGTGTTTGCAGGGCTTAGAATTTTTCACGTTGGGGTTTTTTTTGATTACTTTTTCTACTTGCTTTTTACTCCTCACTATAGAAAGACTAGAAGGTTTTCCCACTTCTTTCTTCTAGAAGTTGAAGCATTTCTAATTTTGCAGAATTTAAAGGGTAAAAACAGAAAATACGTGGCTTTGAAAACCTCACTTTAAAGTAAAACAAAGTCCTTTGGTTTTTAAACTGCAAATGGCATCTCCCACAAAGATAATACAGCCTTTTCCCTCAGCCTCCTTTCTTACGCAGGGACAACTGCAGAGAACATTGACTGCAGAGGAGTCACCCAGAGTCTAAGCAGGGTTATATCACAGCAGTGCTCGGTCTCTGTGAAAGGCAGGCGGCAGTTGTCTGCTGCTGTGTTAAACGCAACCCACTCCCCTCCTCTCTGTCAGAACCTCAAATCCGGGGTCTCCGTCTCCTTGCAGATGAAGAAGATTGCTCGCAGGCAACAACAGCAGCAGCAGCAACAGCAGGAGCAAGACCAGTTGGGCAACCCTCGCTTGGGGACAGGGAGAGGGACCGGTCGCAACAGCAGGCAGAGCAACGATGATAGTGAAGGTGAGGAGCTGCTGCATATGGTGACAGCTCTGGGGGCTGCAGGCTGGGATGGAGGGGGTTGACTTGGATGTATTTGAGAGAACGTGCGCAGGAAGAGATTAGCAAAAAGCATGCAGATTGTAACTGAATTGGTGTGTACAAGCTGGAGTAACTAGGTGATGTTCAGCAAGACTCGTGGGTGCTTGTGACACAGCACGTATCTCCTCTTTTTGAGAAGACGATGGGGTTTTCTCTGTTGCACGTATGCACACAGGCGAGTACCGTGTGGTTGCTGGTCCAGTTAAGACCACCAAATACTGCTGCAGCAATGTAAATAACATTATTGCGACAGTGCTCTGCCCCACCGCGTGCTACGCACCCTTTGCTTCAACCCATCCCACTGGTTGTGTCTTTAGACGGCGCAAGTGTTCATGGCCTGGATGGGCTCATGGTCCCCTACCCCAGGATCCCCCAGCAGCAGCTGCTGCCCTTGGATCAGAACGGCTACAGCACAGATTTGTACAGACAAGGGCTGACGCCGCCCCAGCTGCCAGGAGACCATCTGCACCCCTACGGTAGGAGACTGGTGTGGAGATTGTCCTGTCTCTGCATCAGAGCTGCACGTAGCAGTCCAAGTCACGAAAAGCCAACACTGCTGCAACTGCTGAAGAAGCCAGCGGCAGCGAGTGTTCCACAGGGCTTGGGCTTTGTGCTGAGCATTTCTCAGAAGTTTGGTGAGGGCAGAGCCTCAGACTGAGCTCTGCTAGGGGCCAGGGAGCGAGGCTGGGGTTCTTCCCTCCATCCAGTGTGAAATATTTGGGTGAGGGAGGAAAGAGTTACCCCTAAAGCTGGTCCTGTGTGTGGGGCTCACCTCCTAGCAGCCCTGCTGACCATTGCTCCAGGTGAAACGTGGTCCTGCTGTCACCCTTTCTCTGTGCTGCATGCAGCTCCCCACGAGACATGCTCATGCCACATTCACACTCATTTCCTTTTCCTTCCTCTTCTAGACTCAGAAGGAGTTTTTCACGATATGGACAGTGACAGCATCAGCCACCTGGGAGACTGCCTGCTGTCAACGGCCGAAGCCAACCTCCTCCAAGCCCGCGTGGGCAACCCCATTGACCGACTCTACTCCATGCAGAGCTCCTACTTCACATCCTGACCATAGAAAAGCTCCCAACTCTTCACGAGTATTTTGGATAGATGCTGCTTCAAATTCAGAATGGGGGTGAGGGAGAAGAAACAAGACTGAGACCTTCAAAGACATTCCTTGAGCACTGCACAACGGAGGAGGCAACTCGCTCCGCCACACATATAAGCACTACTTCATGGAGACCTTTCACAGCCTGAAGGACTTTGGATTGCCTCTCTCCTTTTTTCTAGCCATGAGTAGATCGATGGTATGATGTTGTTTAGCTGTAACTTTAGCAGTTTGTCCAGTGTTTAAGCTTTTGAGCATTATGTCCTGCAAACAAAGACTGGCCAAGCTAACCAGAGCTGCCCCTAGAAGTAGGAGATGCCCTTCCCACAAGAACTCAGTTTGTTTAAGTCTTGGTTGCAGCTCAGCTGCTCGCTGTGCTGTTTTGCCTCATTTCACAATCCGGATGCAGACTTCATGGGACAAAGTTAATCTTCAACAGTAAAAGCCAAGGTCCTGAGGCATCTCTAAGGGATGCCACTGCTGCTTCAGAGATTTTCTATGTGGTTGTCGATCAGTTGGCCCAGGACAGTTTTTTAACAGTTGACATTTCAGAAATGCACAGCAGTTTGGCCCCTGATTGAAATGGCTATGCTCAGCTATCTGCTTCAAGAAAGAACAGAATATTGATCCTCTGGCACGTTCCCCTGCCAAGTCACTTTACTTCAAGAGGCTACGTTTGGTTTTCGCTTCAAGGGCAACCCAGGGGTAACATCAGGACTCGGCCAAAAGAAAAGCATGTGTCCGCTGTGGATAGAAGGGAATAATCCATTTTCTCCATCCATCATCATGCCATGAGGCAGGCAAGTTAGGAGAACCAGGTGGGCACCAATGTGTGTACCCACGAAAAGGGCAAGAAAGAGAGAGCAGAGAATGGAAGTCTGAATTATTACCAAAGGGAAATTCTTTATTCTCCTGCCCAGGACCCAAGTCTGGGATTTTGTTCTTTATATACGTGAAGGATAGCCGGTATTCCTGGAAAGGTCAGGTTTTCCCATGAGCCTGCTTACAGCATGCCAGCTGAAGGAATACGGTCCTCCAGAACTAACCTTCCCTTGTCTATTTGAACTGAACTGGCAGACAACTCCAAAAGGAAATAATGACTTATTTTTAAATCTTGCATCTCCAGAGTTGTGCGTCTAGCAGTGCAACCCGAGAATCTAGCTGACTGATGTTTCTGTATGTGGTGTTGTACTTCTAAGCCTCCACAGGCTTGTCAGTCTGATTTTAAAGGTGTGTAGCCTCTCAAATGAGAAAAGAAAAAAAACCCAAAGAAATGGCTAATTTTTGTTGTCTGCAGTTATGGAGGAAGATTCCCAGGAACTAAAAAATCCTGGATTTGGGGATGAAAGGAGATGCAGTCCTGACACATTCTGCTTTTTATCAGGAATTTTTCACCTTCTCAACTATTTACGGAGAACTGACATAAAGAATGACATGTAGCAGAACCACAGCCCTTACAAAGATCACTCCACCGTTGCTCCACCTTTAATAAAGCTGTGTGAACGTGACACGTGCTGATGTGCAGTCACTTCCCGTTGTGTTTACAGGTCCAGGTTCTGTAGTGGGACTTGCCTTTGCTCTCAGTATCAGACAACGTCTCTCCCCAGAAGGCAGTTGTGTACATAGTTTACAGACACTTTGACATTTCTTTTTATGAGGGAAGGGGAAGCCTTTCGCAGAAACAGCTATTTATGACGTATGTTTGCCTAGACAGACAAGTCCTAGACCAAGCTGCTGCAATTGGGTGACTTCCACCTTTGTTGTGTGGTCATCCACGCCTAAGAAATGAAAAAGGAAAAACCCCTAAAGCTGTATATTACTTTTAGAGGCTCTTGCACTAGGGACAGTCTCAGTTTAGATGAAGTTTTAAGAGAATGTTACAGTGAACTATGTGCAAATTGATGTTTCTCCCAAATACCAGAACCACGTTCACCCACTGAAACCCACCCTTTCTTCCTTGTGATCTAGTGCTGTGATGTGCTGATGTTTTTTTTTTTGCATGTACATTTGAAAAAAAAAAAAAAAAAAAGCAAACTGTAAGTGGAAATCTGGAGCTTGCCTCAGCACAGTCAGACAAACTGCACACACAAGCAGTCAGCTGGCTCCCTGCAGTCCCTCGACGGCTGGGCTGGGCTCCTCGGAAGCACAGCCCATCCGGTACCTTTCCCAGGATCTAGGTATCCTGGAGCAAAGGAGCAACCCATGTTGGCGGCTGTTCATACCTTAATAGAGTCAGCAAACTTGATAGCAGGAGTTAGTTAGTTGCAAGAAGAACTAGAATCCCAACATGAATAAATAATTACGGTGAAGAGCTATGCTAGACCTGGAGCTACTAATGCAAAGGAGTCTGACGGCGACAAGAGAGTTCAAGTACAAGGGCCAGTAATGAAATTCATACCCCATAGCTAAGGAAAGAAATGCCCACTTGTTAGGTTGCAGGTGCTCTCCAATTTTGAGTCCAGATTCTGCCTGAAATGAGCAGAAATCAGAAAGGTGGACACCGGCACCACAGCTGACAAAGCCCAAAAGCTATCAGACTTGCCAAGTAAGTCCTGCTGCTGCTCTCACCAAAGGATAGGGCTGCTTTTAGCATCAACAGCCAGATATCAAAGTTCAGTGACTGCAGGTAAGCTACACCCAACCATATCTTGCAGCTGGAAGTCTTCTTGTAGTGACAAGAGACTTGGGGAAACAGCAACAGCGAGCATGAACTGGGACAAGGCAGAAGTAGCTTTGTGTACATATGCGGAAGGGATCTGACCCTTTGGCAACCTCGGGGTATCAACGTGCATCCCAAAGCACCTATGGACATCACTGAATTCAGTCTCACAGCTATCGTAGGACTTGAGGAATGTATACTTCAGAGGAAAGAGTAGAAAGAGGCTAAGCTTGCTCTATGAAGAATAGAATCACATGCACCTTGGGCAACACCCACACTTTTGGCTTTTTGCTCTGCATGGCCAAGAGACAGAACAATTGCTCTCATCAAGGAGGGAGGTGCAGGTCCTTGGCTGTGACAGGCCAGCGTATTTACTGAGAAGGAACGTTCAGGAATGCCCACTGCTCTTTGAAATGCCCAGATGTGTTTCTCCATCTTTGCACACAGGAGAATAAAGGTGAATAAAAGCAAGTTGAGGTGACAGACTGACCACGAGATGAAAAACGCTCCCCTCTGCCTACTCAATTTCCCTCATGCTCATGAGTGACTCAAAAAATCATCTGGACAACAGCCATGTAAAACAAATGTGTGTGTGAATGGAATGTGGCTCTGTACAGCTCTCTGCCCTCAACAGTTGCCCATTTCAGACCCGAGCCTGCCAGCAGCACTAAATCTCTCCCTGTGACTGCAAACACCAAAGGAACACGCTGATTTATGGTTCCTTTAAGTAAGAGAAGCAGAGTGTAAAACGAGAATATTTTCTGGATGAAAAATTAAAGAGATGGTTTTGTTAGTTCCTCATTCTAGGATCATGTGTAATTTACCTTACCAGTTTTAGAGTTCCACTTGAAAGGAAAAGTGACATCAACAGGAGTTAAAGCAACAGGCTGAAAAAAGTCCTGACACACTTAATTTCACATTCTGAGAGAACTAAACCAAGAAGAAATGGAGGAAAAACAAAGCAGAGAATTAACTAACCTAATGATCCTTGGCTTTCTCTTAGTTAAGGACCTCAGAACTCCTTGCATGCATTAATTAATTATCCCTCATTACTCCCCAGCCCAGTAGGTGTCATTTATTTCAGAGGTGAGTAAACAGAGACATAGAACATGTCACAGCTAGCTTCTGAGGCCACACAGAAAGACAGTGGATAAGTTAAAATGGAAAAAAACTGACATCCAGTTTGCTTAATTACCAGCCAAAATGCACATCTACCTGAAAACAATTAAAAGTGGAGAAAACACTGAACCAGGAGATGGAAACCAAGCAGAGAATGGCAAAGCCCATGCCAGAAGACAAGAAACAGGACTACAGTGACACAAAAAGACTTGTGTGAATGAAGGATCCTTTACAAGAAGTAACCCCTAATCAAGAATGCCTACACAAGTCTGACACTGCTTTCTTAACAGTTCTCATCCATCTTAGAACTTGCTCCTCTGGGTTCTTCTCCTTGGCACTGCAGGGCTTTAGTGTTTATTTTGGGTCTGCTTTGTCTTTGGGAGGATGCAAGAGGACCAATCTATCCGAATCCTGCTCTAAATCTTTTTTTCTTCCCTCTCTGAGTCTCCCACTCTGGGAAATACAGGCTTATTCACTTATTGATTTCAGCCACTTGGCATTAATTTAGCTGAATCTCTTTGCAGCCTTTAGAGATAAAGCTGAACCTACCAGTTTGATTGACTGCCTAAGGACTTTTTCCCCCTGTTCAGCTTTATGCCAGTAACTGTCCTACTTCTAACAGCTTCTTGCACTTGATTCCATAAGCCTGTCCTAGTCAAACTAAGAGGTATGAGACAGTATCATAATCCTGTGGTACAAGAAATTAAGAGGCAGCTTCCTGGGTTCCTGATTCTTGTTTCATTTTCAGGTTTTCAGTGGTCTCCCTTGTCAGTTTCCACCTTGTGAAAGATACTGGAGCAACCGAGGCTCCTTTTAGCTTTAATTGCTAAATATGTTTCCTGCAACTGGACTAAAAAACCCACAGCTGAATTTGGAAATAACAGTTTTTCCCAACACTCACAGGGATGCTTTGCTCACCCCGTGTATACACTTTGCCTTATTTCCGGCTGCTATCACGCATCCAAGCAAGGGAGATCCACAGCAGCCCTTCCCTTATGTTTGTCAATGCCATAAACAGCTGTAATTGCCATTCCGATTTTATTCCAGCAACCAGGAAGAGCAGGTAGCCCATGCAGTTAGAAGAGGAGCAAAACTCCTGTTCCGTGCTTCTCACTTAAAGAGCTCTTAGGCCCCTCTGCCTAAGTGAGAATTAAACTGATTAATCACACAGTACTGCACATATAGCTACAGATTCCTTCAAGGCTGAGGAAAGCAAGAGAATACTCCCTGGTTTCTTCCAGCACATCCAGTTGAAGGAAAGAAAATCGTTGGTATTCCTTTCACTTTTCACAAAGGAATTTGCCAAATTTGCCAGGGCTACAGGCTGATTTAATCTAGAAACTTTTCCAAGGGAGCTGGTAAACTGAGGAAGGCAACAACTGCAGGGAACGACCATCATCACAATACTTCCCTCCACAGGAAGGTTCTGTGATTCTCTGCTACGCAAAGTTATTTTACATTTACATTACACGTGTAGTGCAAGATATGCATTCTTTATTCAGAATAAAACTTGCAACTGCCTCACTGATATTTTCTCAGAAAGCATTTCTCCTCGATTGCACACAGAAGCGGGATGGAGCAGCATCTTCCTCTTCCCCCTCTCCGTAGTAAAAAGTGAACTGAACCCTGTGCGAGTTTGGCTCATCGATGACAACAGCAAGTGCCTGGCAGCTCAGTGGTTAATGTGTTAGAGCAAGTAATAATAGAGTGGCTCAGGCTCCTGAGAAGGAGGAGGCATAACTGGGCTTAAGAGGGGGCCCCGTGCACCTTAAACATAATGAAAAATGGCTTTTCTGCTGACAGGCTGACATTTCAATACAATGTCAACAACATGTAAAGCACCTTTGCTCCTGTATAATGGCATCCTTAATAAAGTTATTCACACCACAGACATTTATGACTAATGGGGTGCTGCCTGGTATAAATAAAACCCCAAAGACTCACTAAAAATACTTTTCTGGTAGCACTTGCCCCCTCTCTAAATTAATCTTGAAGCAAAGCTACCATCACCTTTTTCTCCCAACTTTTCTGCCAGAAAACAAAACGGCTCTTTATGTTTCAAATGCATGGCATTTGATAAAAGGAAACAAAAAGTTTTCTGGAAGCATGCATGTATGTTTTTAGGCATGACCCCAGCACCTTCCTAAGTTCCCATCACTGCTGAAATGCAGCCACCTCTGCGAGACAGACAACAGCAATGCCAACAGCCAGCTTTGTGATTCGGGCTCCGCTTGAGGCTGAAACAGATCAAGTTAAATCTGCCGTCCCTCTCCCCAAAGGAATTAAATTCTGCCCAACTGGAAAATGCCAAGCGATGTTTGCCAACCACCACAGGCTCAAAGGCGAACGCTTGGACTTATGCCTGGCTGAAACACGAAGAAGAATTAATGTGTCCCAGGAAGGGGATATGAACCCCTGGGAACCAGGTCAAAGCCAAGTTTCCCGGTCCATGCCTCACCCTCTCTTAGAGGTATAAAAAAACCTCACACAAACACAGCAAAGCCATGCTGCGCTTTCAAACAAAGACTCTGCTGGTGCTGTACACAATAGTTTATGTGTGTCATCTGCTCCCTGCACACTTCTGGAAAATTTTGGTTTATGGTTCCTGGTAACTCTTCCGGAAGACCAAGTTCCTACTCTGGACAGCTGCAAAGCTGTTCCTCCGACGCTGCATTTGTGTAACTAGGTTGTAGAAGCTCATTTCCCCTTCCTTGAACCCGGCCTCGAGTACCCCAAAGGACTTTCCAAGGTTTAAACTTTTGCTGAGAGAGATTCTCAGTCCCACTTAACAGACCTACAGCGATTTTCAGGCATGGGCACACTGGAGCAGACCCAAGGGCCCTTGCTCGTAGCACCCCAAAACTCTCCCTCTGCAGACGTGATCACAGGTCTCGTGAGCCCTGGGTGTGAATCCACTCCTCGTTAGACCATCTACTGTTTCTTTTATTAATTTTTTTTTTTTTTCCAGTAGTTACAGCCCAGAAACAACCCCTCCTTAGATCTGGGCTCTTTGTTCCCCTGTGTAAGAACAACGGAGGAGCCCTCCCACCCCCCACATTGGAAGATCTCTGTTGTGCTGTCCATAGAGCAGTCAGTGCTCTGAAATCCGCAGTTTTTCTGCCGGCGGGAAGACTCCCTCTGCTGTTCTAAACCAGCAGAAGGCCCGGGGCTACAACCCCTCACACCATCCCCAAACTGGGAGCCACACAGGATGTTTTCAAGTGGGTGAAGCTGGGATATTTACAGTCAGAGAAATGTTCCTGTAGTCAGTCCAGCCCAGAGAGCAGCTTCCATCATCAGTGGGAAAAGCCAGAACTGGCTTTGGATCTTGAAAAGTGTTTTTTTTATTGGGAGGAAGGAAAATATTGTGCTTAATTATCAAAGGAAGTGTCAAAAAATACAGACTGCAGAAAAAGAGGTAAGGGCTAATTTTAGTTTTCGGTTCCTGTTCAAGCACATCTGCAGGCTGCTGCTGATCCTTGGTGTCACTTCAACATGGTTCTGTAATTTATTTACTTACAAAGTTTTTAGAGGCAACTCAGCAGACAAAACGCAGCGTTATCAGCACACGAGTGCTGACGGATCAGGAACACTCTGACATCCCGGTCAGAGTCCAGCTCTCTGCTGGAGACAAGCGTAGCGTGACCAGAACCGAGAAAACCACATTGCAGGGTTGCGCTTCGTTTTTCAGAGGGGAAAAACCAACTCAACCAAGCATTGGAACGATACTCCAGAGTACAGAAAAACTTGTCATTCACTCCTGAAGATGAATTTTAATTCCAAGGCTCCCCTATGAAAAAACAGCACAAATAAAAGCATCAGGAAGGCTCCCTAGTTATGAGGTACAGCAGGTTACCACATTGGGTCATGGGAGCATGTCACACTCAGGTGATTTCTATATGCTTAGTAACATCTTATTTACTTTAACATTGCTCCATAGAAGTTTACAAGATCTTTTGCAAAGCAGTGCAAGCTGACCTACCCAAACAACACCACTGTGTATGTATTACTGTACAAAACCGATGACCAGATTTGGACGAAAATCATGACTTCACCTCAGCACGAAAATCATGACTTCACCTCAGCACGACTGCTTTCATCCCACAGGGTATCGGCTTAGTCCGACACTGAGAATAACCAACCCATTTGGAAAAATACGCTGTTGCATTCACGCCCATAATGGCCACAGACACATCCCCTACAGCCCCTGGCAATCCATGCCGACGAATTACCACACTTCTAGCCTAGATAAACTTCCTGGCTGTGCTCTATGGTTTTCTGAGACAGGAAGGGAAGGTGGGTGAGAGAAAAAAGCGGGTCTACGTGTACGCTGGGCTGTACTATTCCACTCCAGCTGCTTAAATGAGCATCTCCCAAGCAGACGTGGCGAGCAGCCATCAGCAGGAGGGCTCCGGACCGCAGGTCTAGAGGAAAAGCGACCCCGCTCCGCAGCCCAACGCTTACCTCACGTGGAGAGCTTCACCTGATCAGCACAGAGCAGGAAGGCGTTGACGTGGTCGCTACAGTTCATGACGGAGGCTTGGTTCTCCTTCAGGCACTGCTCGAAGGCAGCGAACGGCTCCGCGCAGTCCTGGCGAATCTGCTGCACGATCGGGCTGCGAAAACAACACCGGACCCTCAGCTCCCGGTCTGAGATCCAACTCGAGAGGCCTAGCCCGGTCTCAGCCCCGTCCCTGGCCCCATCCCGCCCCTCCCGCACTCACTGAGCGGCGGCGCAGCGGGACATACTGAGGCGGAGACGGTGACAGTCGCGTTGCCAAGAGGCCGGGCTGGCGGCCACGCACCGCCCGTACTGCTCCATCTCGTTACGGCAGTAACGTGCTGTAATCTCCAGAGCCGCCTGCCTGCGGAGAAGCGGCAAAATTAATACGGCGGAGGCAACACGTCCTAGCCCGGCCCGGTCCCCACCGCCGCCCGCTACTCACATGCCGCCGAGCACCGGGCGCTCCCACCGCTGCGCGCATGCGCGGCCCCGGTCTACAGCTGTGCGCATGCACGGGCACCTCTGCGGCTCGACGCATGCGCAGCTACGGCGGGGAGGGGGGACCGATGCAGGGCTCAAACTGATCACTGCGCAGGCGCCGGATGCCTTGTGCGCGCCCCCGCCGGAAGCGGAAGTAGGTCGTTGCGGTTTCTCGGAAGATGGCGGCGGCCGGTCCGGCTCCCGGTCCTGTGGACGAGCTGGTCTCGTCGGTGACGCTTTACCGCCGGCGGCCGAGACTCCTTCATGGCACCGTGTTGCCCTTCGTGGCGGGGCTCTACCCGGCCTGGTTGTGGCTGTGGGGGCCGCGCGTGTGGGCGGCATGGGGGGAGGCTCCGGCCTCGGCGGCGGAGGGGGGGGGNTACGGCTGCGGCGGCGGAGGAGGAGGACGGCCCGAAACCGGGACCGGGCCCCGCGCCCCCCGAGGCTGCATTGCTGGCGCTCGCCGCCATCGGTGTCGTCCATCTGCTGACGGCTCTCTCGGGGCTGTGGTCGGTGCACGCTCACTGCGCCCTCACCTGCGTCCGGGTGAGTCCGGGGCTGCCGGTGTCGCGGGGCCGGCCGCGCTGGAGACCCCGCCGGGGTTGTCCCCGAGCAGCGCGGGGAGGCTCCTGCTGCTCCCCGCGGCCTTTCCTGTCGTGCGGGGGCGGCTGAGGGCACGGAGGCGTTCTGTTTCTTGGGCGGGGAGGGAATATGTTTCTTGTGATATGGCAGAGCCGCATCAGCCATGTAAGGAAGCTTTGCAGGCGCGTTGAGGGAGAGGGTGAGAGACCTGAGGAGATGCTTTGCATGGAAACACTTCTCCCTTGAGCTGGGCTTGGGCAGCGTGGCTGCATGCTGGCAGCGGGGGAAGGAGAGGTGCGTGCCTTTGGCAGGCCCTGGCGTGGTGTCGGACAGCCCAGCAATATGTTTGCACACAGGCACCCTGGGGGGAGTTGAGTGTTTAGAGCAGGGGCTGACTGCCTTTGCTAGTGTCAATTGTTCCATCTTTGGATGATGGACTAGTTGGTTCCCATTTTTGCAGTCGCTGTTGTAACCGTGTCTTACTGGCAGCTATATATGTCTTAACTGCAAGTGAAGTACTGAATATCCTTTTGGTGGTAGAATATGATTTTGGGGATGGATTGTGATAATGGGAATGTCTTTGATTCTCGCAACGGCGCTGCAAAAGCACCCGGCTGCAAAGAGTTCTTTTCTCTGTGTGTCTTAATGCAATCCGGCGAGGATTCCTCTCAACTTGTTGAAATTCAGGGTCTGTGATCCACTTTATGAAGCGTGTCTTGTTTGTGTTTCAGGAACCTTGTCCTAAGAAAGCCACATTGGCTAAAGTTGTGCCAACCCCAAATAATGGATCAGTAGAACTAGTGCCACTCCACCGAGACCAGGTAAGGATCCGGCTGTCGGGAGCAGAACTGACATCTCTCACGTGCCAGGGAGCTGCTGAATCGTACTACCTCAGCCTGCAGTTTGTTAGCTTTTAACTTAAGTAATTAGGAAAAAATCAGCTGTGGTTGATCACAAGTGGGGATGTTAAAGAAGGCACGGTATTTCCTGGTGTGTGTACCGCAAGCAGAGTCGTACAATAACTAGAGATGTAAGGGACTGGTGTTTCTGTCCTTCTTCAGGCCAGATTATGTGGGGAGTGAAGCCTTTGGCATGTGTTCAACTGGTTGGTTTTTCTTCCCCCTCTCTGCAGGGTGAGGATGGGCAGGAGGCTCTTTCCTTTGAATTTCAGAAAATCAAATACTCGTATGAGATAGATGGCAAGAAACAGTTTCTTCCTGTAGCTTTCCCTGTGGAACATCCTCTTTGTTACTACCAGAATGCCCGAGGCTATCAGGAGGACAAAGATATCAGAGCAGCTGAGAAGAAATACGGTACAAACAAGTAAGTTTTCCAGACGTAGACCTCTCTTTGCCACAGTATCCCAGTGTCAGGAGCAGTGTTTTTGAACCACAGTTCTGGTCCTGGCACTTGCTTCAAATTCCTTTAAGGACAGAGAAGAGTATTGGACCAAGGGGTCTTCTCCAGCATGGGCTATAGATGCAGATTAATTGCATATAACAAGTTAACTGTATCAAAGTCATTGAAAATAGAGAGTCTGTGGACATTCTGGACTAGAGCCTGCTCTGACACCAGAGGCTGCAGATGGCTTTTGGGTTGGGCTTTTGCTGAGAGTCTGGAATGTTTAGGTTAATAAGGATTCAATTCTTTCCCAGGGCTGAGATGGTGGTGCCGGAGTTCTTGGAACTCTTTAAAGAAAGAGCTACAGCTCCATTCTTCGTCTTTCAGGTAAAATGAACAAACAAAAAGAGCTGTAAGTAATTCTCCCTGCTAAAATATGAGAGAATTCCTTTCAGTCCTGGCTTGAGAGCCATAAATCAGCTGGCAGCTTTCTAAAACCAGGAGTAGATGCTGTTCTTACACTGTAATACTGATTTTACTGCTGGGAGTGACCCTGTTTCTCCCTAATGACTTACTGTGATTTTCTGTTTTTCTGGCTTGCCACCATTAAGTGTGTACCAAGTTAGATTTAAAAAAAATAAATTCCTAGAACTTGAAAGCTTTTGTTTTCTGAGTGAGATTAGAGTAACTTCCGTGTCCTCCCCACAGGTGTTCTGTGTGGGTTTGTGGTGCCTGGATGAATACTGGTATTACAGTGTTTTCACCCTCTCCATGTTGGTTGCATTTGAAGCTTCTCTGGTCCAGCAGCAAATGAGGAACATGTCCGAGATACGAAAAATGGGCAACAAGCCGTACATGATCCAGGTAAGCGGAACCAGAGAGGATTATGCATGAAATTTTTGATGTAGCTGTCTCTTAGCTGACTTCCTGTTCCTTTTTCCCATCCTTTTCCTCTGAACCTTTTCTGACGCATGTAGGGCTTCTCAAAGTGGCTTTTTTTTTTCTACAGGTTTATAGAAACCGCAAGTGGCGCCCCATTTCCAGTGATGAGATTATTCCAGGGGACATCGTTTCCATTGGTAATGACATGCATGATGGTTGTAATCAAAAGCTTGATTAAAATTAGATTCCTTGTGGTCTGTAAGTTGTGCAATGAATTGAATTAGGCATAAAAATCTTAATGGTCTTGGTTGGGTGCTTTTGAGGACTTTGATTCATAGGTGTCACAATTCAAGGGTCCAAGAGATTAATCTTTGGGCTGGATCTCTTGGACCTGCTAGCTGTCTTGAAGAAAGGTAAATACCTAGATAAATCATTCTCAGATTCTTCATCTTAGGATTGTGAAGATGAAGAGTTCCCTTCCTCCTGACAATATCTTCCTAGAACGGAAAGGACAGATCTCTTTCTTAACCCTGCTCTCCTTTTTAAGGTTGTATTACCCCAGGATGTGGTGCCAGTCTTTGAAGCCTGAATGGCAATGAGAACTAAGTGACTTGATTTTAAACTTTCCTTGTCTCAAGAGAGACCTAGTAACAATAACCTTCAAACCCTTCTGGTTCTCAGTAGTGCTGAGTGGGTGTGTGCTGTGCTAGACTTGGCAGCCCATGGGAGTTTTGAAGCTTTAGGAATCTCCTGTATCTCAGCTAAACTGAAGGAGAGTTGTGCCCTGCCAGACAAATAGTCAAATAACAGTCACTTCTGCCTTTGAGCTGCTTCTCAGTTTTAATGTATTAATTGCAGGCCGATCTCCTTATGAAAATCTAGTGCCATGTGATGTGCTGTTGTTACGTGGAAGGTGTATTGTAGACGAAGCTATGCTGACGGGAGAGTCTGTGCCACAGATGAAGGTCTGTGTGAAGTGTCCCCTGTGCTGTCCCTTTGTTGCAACCTGGAAGAGTAAAAATATTCAAGCCACTGCAGCGTTTGCAAGTGCAAATTAATCTCTCTGTGTGAATGCTGGCCCAGGCAACCTGGTCTGTTTGTTGTTGGCTCCCTATCAGTGATTGATGGTCTCTGGTAAATGAGAAACAGAAATGTCTGTTTTGTCTGGCAATGTCTCCAGCCTTTGGGTCTGAACTCTGTGGTGTGGGCATGGCATCGCCCTCCCACACATTCCCCAGTCTGGATTCCTTTGGCTGCGTAGAGGTGGGAGGAGGAACAAGTGTAAAGCACTTCAAAACACTGAATCTTCCTTCTTTTTGTGCCAGTGCGTGACTTAAAAATGCTGAAGTAATGCTTTAACACTGAATTCAGTGTTCCAAGGATGAACTAGTACCCTGAAACCAGAATTTCCACAGGTGCCAGGCTCTAAACCCAGACCAATCAGGAGTTGAATGGCATGTTAAGGTCTAGATTCAGTTCAGGCCACCTTCAGCTGAAGTGAAGCTAAGAACATCTTGTGGCTTAAGAACAGAAAGGAACACTTGAAGTTTACTTGCTGATTGCTGTGAATCTGAGACCTGAATGTTGTTCTGCAGGAGCCTGTGGAGGATCTCAGTCCAGAGCATGTCTTGGACATACAGACAGATTCCCGGTTACACATCATATTTGGGGGAACAAAAGTGGTGCAACACATCCCACCCCAGAAAGCCAGCACAGGACTGAAACGTATGTACCTGCACAAATTCCCTCGGAGAGGGCATGTCGTGCACTCACAGATTTATTTTAAATGGCTTAATGCAACTTTTGGAGGGTGGCATTGAGTCGTTCTCCTCGGCCCTGTCGCTAACGGTTTACTGTGATTATTATACTGCTGTGATACTCTGTTGAAGTTGACTATGTCCCCTTGTGAGAGGAGGGTGTAGCTTCAAGTATATTCTGTCTGTGATAAGCTTATAAAGGATTTCCAGTAAGCTTACTGTCTTCATTCTTGCTCCTGTTCCAGCTGTAGATAATGGGTGTGTGGCATATGCTCTGAGGACCGGCTTCAACACATCTCAGGTAAGATGTGAACATGCCTTCTCACCTCTGTCTTGTCGATGACATTGGTTGTGTCGTTCAGCACTTCGCTGTCAGGAAATCCTTACGAGGTACCACAGTGGGAAAATAAAATTCAGGGCGTTAAAATTACTTTTTTGTTTGGAAGAGGAATAAATAAGGTTGGCCTCTGTGTGTCAAATAAGTAGTCTGATGTTTGATGCAGAAGCCTGGGAGTCAGGATTCAGGGTTCCTGTTGTGACTGGCCACACTGTGTATACTACAGCTCCTGGTTATCCCTGTTTCTGTGATGATAATTGTTAGGAAAGGGCATTTGAGTGTGTTTGTAGAGACTGGAGGTGTGAACGTGAGCTTTTTCAATTGAGAATTGCTGCTTCAAAGAAATCATCAACTTAGTGACTTAGGAACAGGTTTGGGGTTTTTAACGGATTAATTACAGAAATGGGAATAAGTTTCAGGCTTTGGTACCAAAACACCAGAGTGTAATTTTAAAATTGGGTGTCATACATATTTTTAACAAATTACTGCATGCTGCAGAGATAGCTTCTTGCACTGAAGGCTGTTCTTCTCAGGGGAAATTGCTACGTACAATCCTCTTTGGGGTGAAGAGAGTGACAGCCAATAACTTAGAGACCTTCATTTTCATCCTGTTCCTGCTGGTCTTTGCCATTGCTGCTGCAGCATACGTCTGGATTGAAGGTGAGATTTCTTCTTGCCTCTTTCCAGGTCTCTACACAGGACTTGTACCAAAGCTTGTGGGAAGGACAGTTGACGTAATTTCTGAGAGTTACAATAGCTGGGTTGGGCTGCGCCAGTGTTTCAGTGTAGGGGCCCACACTGCATTCTGGATGCTTTTCTTGCCCTCCCACAGCCCTTCCTAGGTAGGTGAGCTTCTTTGTGGTACTCATCTTAGTTCTGTGGGGCACATGGCCTAAGGATGAGGAGGTATACAGGTCTCCCGTCTCATTTTGTAGGCACCAAGGATCCTAGCAGGAACCGTTACAAGCTCTTCCTGGAGTGTACTTTAATACTGACTTCGGTCGTTCCACCTGAACTTCCCATTGAGCTCTCTCTGGCTGTCAACACCTCCCTCATTGCCTTGGCCAAGCTCTGTAAGTACCAAGCTTAAACACAGAAACAAAAATAGGACTGCTTTCTTGTGTCCGGAACTGTGGGGACGTTGGTGAGGAAACAAGTGTGAAATTACTGTAGTATCCTCAGTTTCTACCCAGTGACAGTATGGGTTTTGGAGCTGGTGTATATGACGGTGTTTAAACCCCGAAGAACTTAGGAGTTGTGTGCTTTAAAGAGGGTCCTAAGTCAAGTGTAGGAGGGAACTGCTTGCTCAACAGTCCTGCAGTTCTGCACTGGGCAGGCTCCTATGTATGGAATAGGGAGGCCGATGACTTCTGTGTTGGACTACATCATGGCTACAACTTGGTGTCTGTTCTGGCTTCAAATGCCACAAAAATTCAGAATGGGGAGTTTCGGGTTCATTAACTCTATCAGAGCACTGTGTTGATAGCTCCTGTCTTGTGATTAAAGCCACTGAGCATCCTGTCTTGACTTTGCTGTAGCTGATCTCTCACAGAATTTCCTCTCCTCTCTTCTAGACGTGTATTGTACAGAGCCCTTCCGCATCCCCTTTGCAGGCAAAGTTCAAGTTTGCTGTTTTGACAAAACTGGCACATTAACCAGCGATCACCTCGTAGTGAGAGGAGTAGCTGGGCTCAGGTAGGTCCTGGGTGATTTTCATTGTACGATTTGCTGTGGTCTGGGCTTTGGGCACTGTAGGAGCTCCTCAGGCACAGTGATCACATTCCAGTGAGGAAGAGAAGATAGAAGAGGGATTCAGAGAGTGAAAGAAGTGGATTGAACTGGAAGGAGAGAGGGTTGTTGGTCTCTGGCAACAACACTTACGGGCTCAGGACTTGTGAATTTAATCATCTTGGGGGACTTCTTGCACAGGGTTTTCGTGTAACTGAGATCTTTGCTGCTTCTCTGTGCAGTAGCATCCTGCCTTCTCATGCCACTGCTGTAATGAACTGTGCTTGAAGGCTAGATGCCATAGCAGAGAGATGTGTCGGCTCTTTGATTCTGCAGTTACTTAAATGCATTAGTTCAGGCGTCTACTTTGAGTGTTCTGCTTGAATCAAGTTTGCTTTGGAGGACTGGCAAAAATTATGGGCTTTGGCACTGTTTGCAGTTGAGACAGTGCCAGATTTTCTATGGCTTTGATCTCACCATGAGAAGCTCCACTGTTTACTGTATTAGAGTAGGAATTTTTGGCTGGGAAAAATTCCAGAATTTGTCTGAGATAATGTGAATGGGTCTGTTAACATAGGCAGTCTTTTTTATACTGCAGGGATGGGAAGGAAGTGACACCAGTATCTGACATTCCTGTAGAAACCCACCGAGCGATTGCTACTTGCCACTCACTTGTACAGTTGGATGATGGGACGCTGGTGGGAGATCCGTTAGAGAAGGCAATGTTGATGGCGGTGGATTGGACCCTGACCAAAGGTAAAACCTGATTCCAGCTCCTCCCTGGTTGATACTTGAGCCCTGTTTACATGGCTTGTGGGGTGGATTTTTTGGGGGAGATGACGATAACACTGTTTTTGTCAGTTCTGAGCTTGACATTAGCTAGTCTATGAAGATTTCCTATGCCTCATGCCAGCTTTACGGAGTGAATTCCATCTGGTATGATCCCAGGAACTGGTTTGGGGCAGTGGAAATCCTTGCACTGCATGTCTGAGGGACAACAAATAGTAGGAGTCTGTTCTTAGGACTGCAGATACTGCATTCTGCAGCTGGCATGCTCAGGTTTGTGTCTTTTGGTTCTGATTGTGCAGACTCACTAAAATCAGGGCATGACTAGCACAGATCGCAGTAGTGAAAACATGACTGGGTTTTAGCATGGTCTGCCAGCAGTCTCTCTGGAGGCTTTCTACTCCTTTCTCGTCTTTCACAAACACAGGTAACTAAAGTAGAAATCTTCCAGAAATACTGTATGCCTAACCCACTGAAACTGATGCTGTTGTGGTTTTTGCTGCTTCTTTTTTTACCTGCTAAAAATGCACCTTCAACCTGCTGTGTAGCTGTTCGTACTAATGCACACAGGCGTTCTGATCAGTTTTATCCCTTAATTGTTGGCATGAGAATTTCCAGCTCTGTGTGCTTGCATCTGAAGAGAGGAAATACATATTATCTCGGTGACCTATGGGTTCCTTTGGGACCCGAAGGGAGGGATGTTGCTTTTGATACCGAGAAACCTTTCAGGATTTCCTGATCTGTTTGTTTCCAGATGAGAAAGTTTTCCCCAGAAGTATTAAAACTCAGGGACTGAAAATTCACCAGCGCTTTCATTTTGCCAGTGCCCTGAAAAGAATGTCTGTCTTGGCGTCGTACGAGAAGATCGGCTCGACTGATCTCTGTTACATTGCAGCTGTGAAAGGTGCCCCAGAGACGCTGCACAAAATGGTGAGCGCATCTCTCTAGGAGAGGAAGGGCCTTCTCTAGCGTGTGTGCTCGTCCCCGTACACCTCTGCTTGTCCCTGCCCAGTCTGGAACCTGAATGACGTAGGGATTTCATCCTGCAAAAGAGCACAGTGAGCCCATGCCTGAAAATAAACTCTGCTGGGGAGTTTTAGTCTAATCCCAGTGAGATCTGAGTATCTCACCATATGCGTTCCTGGCCCTGTTGCTTTTGCTGACAGCAGAGGGCTGAATCTGGGCGATCTCCTCTTTTGCCCTTGATGGTGAGGGACCCTGCCAAAGGTGCCTCTTTACCCCTGTCTGCATATTTAACGTGAAGCGCTGCAATGTGCTACTGAATTGTGTTTGGAACTGTGTTCATATGATGCTTTTCCTCACGCCTTCTCTAGTTGTCTCAGTGCCCAAGCAACTACCATGCTGTCCACACAGAAATTTCACATGAGGGGGCAAGAGTGCTGGCCCTTGGCTACAAAGAACTGGGGCACCTCACTCACCAGCAGGTATATCTGTCTGTTTAAGCCTTGAAATCGAGCTCCTGTTAAAGGAAATGGAGATGGTGTGAGCAGGGCTGGGGAAGAGGGGGTCTCTTTTGGGATGTGGTTGCCAAAGCTGCTGTAACTGTTCACGATCTGGATCTTCTGGGAAAATTGCAGCCTCTGCATTTGTGCTCCCAGCTTTGAATTCCTGTGTGATCAATACTTCCATTTCCCTGTTCATAAAGCAGGGTCAATTCTTTCCTTGTAACAACTGAGGAGGCTTAGCACTGAATTTCTTAGCTGTGAACCTGGTTTTATGTGGGGATGGGCACATGTAACTGTTTTTATGGCTGTCTCTGTGGAGCTTTGTGCCAAATAAGCCTTTCTTCTAGAGCAGCTGGGGATGATCCAGGGTTGCTCTGTGCATCTCAGAGCACCAGTTGTGTTTTCTAGTGATGCTCTGATTGCAAGGAAGCACCTGTTGGAAAACAAGATTGCTGCTACAAAGCAGCAGGTAACACTCAGCTTGCTGATTTGCTTTGGCAGGTGCGAGAGATGAAGCGTGAAGCTTTGGAGTGTGATCTTAGGTTTGTTGGATTCATTGTGGTTTCCTGTCCTCTCAAAGCAGACTCCAAATCTGTCATCAGGGAGATCCAGAATGCATCACACCATGTAAGCATCAGCAGCATCCTAGCCTTACTGGTAGCCATGGTGTTTGGGATGTGGAATTCCAGTACTGGAAGTCTTTGTGGAGCGAGGGCAAAGGCTTCCCCATGGTGAAAGTAGGGAGACCTTGTGGATGTGATGTTACTTTTGCAGTGGGACTTTTGCTGGCCCAGAGAGAAAGTGTTTCCGCAGGGTGCTGCAGAGAGCAACCTCTCAGAGGGAATGTCACCAGGGTCCAAGCTAGGCAGAACCCTTCAGTGTAAAGGAGACTTGCTGTGAATTGCCACTTGCCTACCCAGAACTGATTTTTCACCCCTCTTGCTTTCCCCTCAGGTAGTGATGATAACAGGAGACAATCCTCTTACTGCCTGCCATGTGGCGCGGGAGCTACACTTCCTCCAGAGGGAGCACACACTCATTCTGCAGCCTCCTCTGAGCAAAGGTAACCAATCCCTTGCAGGAAACTTCTGTGTTTTGGAGGACAACAGCGAAAGCCCTGCTGGGGCATTTTAGCAAAGTTAGCCACGTGCTGTTAGCACTGCTGCTTGATGCTGATAATTGAAATGACTGACTTTTCAGAAGCCTAGATAATCCTCTGTCCTTTGCCCCTCTCTTTTCTGGCTTGGAGTACTATGCAAGCTACATACCTTCCTCTGCCAGCTCCGAAACCAAGCCATCTGAGCACCAAAATAACAAAAATAACGGCAGCTTGAAGGCCTTCTTGCTGTGCAGGTTCAGAGGGCATCCAGGGAAGCTGAGAGCCATGTCACTGCCGGGAAGGGGAGTCCACATAAAGACCATACCTAGATGGGAGGTGGGCACGTCACTGTCCTAAGAAATGGAGGGCCTTGCGTCCATAACGCCAAGGGGCTGCAAACACCAGGGTCAGCATCTGTAGAGTGGCTGGGAGCATTTCTCACAGCCAGGCACCTCAGGCATGCTCATGTCGAGCTCGTGCTTTTCTTTCCAGGGTCCAGCTGGCAGTGGCAGTCCATCGATGGTGCTATTGTGCTCCCAATTTTGCCAACCTCCTTGCGAGAGCTGACACAGCAGTATGACCTGTGCGTAACTGGGGAAGGTCTCTCTCACCTACAGTCTGTGAACAGACAGCAGCTGCTGAAACTCATACCGCACATCCAGGTGTTTGCCAGAGTAGTGCCAAAACAGAAGGTGAGAGATTTCAGCTGCTGGTAAAACCCAGTTTTAGCAGGGTTCCCAGCAAGGCTCACATGGTGCCTAGGAGCCACGTAGATACTAGCACATGATTAACGCTAAAGCTGTTTACAGCAAAAGAGCGTAACCTCTCCTGGTAGCCAAGCCAGCAGGCAGCAAGGACCAGAGCTCAGGATGTGCCACATTGTTATCCTGAAGAGTCCTGAGCCCGTTAGCCCATTCTAGCTCTGCGTTCCTAAAATAGATCCTGAAGGTGAAGCTGTGAGGCCAGCGAGTTCCTGCAGAACAGAAGCACTTGACCAAGATGTGTAACCCAGCGCAGACAGCAGCGTATCAGAACACGCAGGCTGCCAATTCTCACTACGCCTTTCTTTTTGCAGGAGTTTGTAATCACTACTCTGAAGAGCCTGGGCTATGTCACGCTGATGTGTGGGGATGGGACCAATGACGTCGGAGCTCTGAAACATGCAGATGTGGGTGAGTCTGCATGCAGGACACTCATGTGTGCCCCTGTCTGAGTTTGGCTAGTGTTCCTAAACACAAACCCAGTGTTTCTCTGGTGTTTTGAGGGCTGGGATCAATCTGACCAACACCACTTAGTGGCATAAACTAAGAAGAAGAAGGATCTCTGTGCTGGTGGAATACTCGCAGTGTGTACACCAGCAGGCAGCATGAATTAGCTGCCAACACGTTTTCCTGGAAGAAAGATTCTTCCTAATGTTGTCTTTTCCCCCCCCAAGCTTTACTTCAGCAAGTGTAAGGTGTCTGAAGTCCCTGCATAACTAGCCTGCCCACCTGACTCCAGGTGTAATTGCAGTTGGGATCCCTGCTTGGTGAAAATGCTCTGCCAGGAAAGGGATTAGAGCCCTTTTTCCCTGCAGCTAATGTTTTTACACTCCTCAGGAGTGGCGCTGCTGGCAAATGCTCCTGAGAGACTGCCCGAAAGGAAGAAGAGAACTCGAGATGGACCCAGTGATGGGAGGCCTGCCCTGCCATCAATAGGGAGTGGGACCGTGAAGCCCACCTCCCGTGGTGCCAAGCACAGAGTCATGTCCCAAAGAGAGGAACAGCTGGCCATCCAAAGGGTTGGTAACTAGATGTTTAAAAGCCCGTTAACTTACCCTTGCTCTTCATTTCTCTTCTAGTTTACTGCTAATTCATGAGAACCAGAAATGGCAGGATTTACTGGGAAAAGAGCAGCTTTTTGGCTTCTTATCCTGACATAGTAGAATGGATTTGGGCAGAGAAGGTGCTGCTTTTCCTGCCAGACTTCAAGCTAAAGCTGCAAGCATGAAGGCTTCTCAGCCTCCTCCCTTGGAACTAGGGGTGTGGGAGAGGATAGTGCGAGATCATCTTTGAGGTGTGCCTTCATGTCTTTGTCCTGTTCACCTGCAGGAGCGGATCAGTCAGGTCCTGAAGGATTTGGAAGAGGAGCGTGTACCAGTCGTGAAGTTGGGTGATGCCAGCATCGCAGCCCCCTTTACCTCCAAGCTCTCTTCCATTCAGTGCAGTAAGTGCATGGTGGGCGCTGAACAGTTGGTGTCCATCTCCATGTGTCTGGTTTCCCTGAGGGGAATCAGTCTAGATATGAAAGAAGCCAAGACAGAGGGCGTGGGGTGGTGAGAAATGCCCCCAAACCCATGGCTTTGCCAGGTTTTTGTGTGGAGCAACCCTGTGGGTGTTTCTTGGATGGGGACGTGAGCAGCGAGGGGTTAGCTTTCCTCTGTACCACTTCAGAAAAAGAGAGGACTGAGGGACAAAGCCCCAGAACCTGTTTTGCTTTGTTTCCAAATGCTGCTTCCTCTTGCTCCTTAGTCTGCCACGTGATCAAGCAAGGTCGTTGCACGCTAGTGACAACACTCCAAATGTTCAAGATCCTTGCCCTGAACGCCCTGATCCTTGCTTACAGCCAGAGTGTCCTCTACTTGGAAGGGGTGAAGTTCAGTGATTTTCAGGCAACTCTGCAGGGTCTGCTGTTGGCTGGCTGCTTCCTTTTCATCTCCAGGTCGAAGGTAAGGGGAGGGAATTGTGTTGGGACAGTGGCTGGTCGATGTCGGTCATATCAGGATTACTGAAGAAGTGCTGCTCTCCAAAAAAAAGCCATTTATTTTAAGAAGTNGGGGGGGGTGTTTTTTGCTCCTCTGGATTTGGGAGGCTCCTGAGGCCAGTGATTGCAGGCAGGCAGCTTTGTTCAGGTTACAGGAAGAGCAGGTGGAAGAGTTAGGAAGGGTAACGCAGATAAATGGTTCAGCTGAGGCTGTTACTTGCACTGACTAAGCTGTGGGTCTCATGTATGCGTGAAGTTGAATTCTCGCAGGCATTTCCTGAGAAACACAACTGTTAGTTGGATTCTGTTGGAAAACCCCCTAGAGATGGTCAAAAACGTTCCTGTCAACCCTGCTTGCTTTTCTCTCGCAGCCTTTGAAGACGCTATCCAAGGAGCGCCCGCTGCCAAACATCTTTAACCTTTACACGGTCCTGACAGTGCTGCTGCAGTTCCTCGTGCATTTCCTCAGTCTCGTTTACCTGTACCGCGGTGCCCAGGCACGCAGCGATTCCAAGTGAGTGTCTCTCCCTGGACACTGGAATGTTTTCTCCAGTTGCTGCTAAGCAGGAGGGTGGAGAGAGGCCTCCCCCACCACGGTGCTCTTTCTCTGAATGCTTTATTGAGCATGCGAAGCATTAGGAGTTTCATGTGCCAGACATGTCCAGAAAAAGCATTTCTGAGTTGTGCATCGGCCCGCAGCTCACCATGGCATGGATGTGATGGAACCGGTGGGAACATGGTCTGTGATACATTGCAGTTCCCGTGTCTACTGTTCCAACATGGATGGGGAAAGGGAAATGGAAATAACACCAGTGAGGTTGATTACTGGAAAGCTTAGAAAGAGAAACACACAAACCCCTAATTTTTTTCCACTTGATTTTTATTTTGTGAAAGAGAACCCAATGATTACCTGTGCTTGCAGCATCCACAGCTCCGCTCTCACCCATGCAAGCGTGCTTGTGTCGGAGGCGGGACTGCTGCTAATGGGAGCCACCAAAGTTTGGGAACAAAATGTTGTTGCCCAACAAAACTTGCATGTAGTTTAAATAAACCATAGTTTAAACTGGTGATTCTGAGTCTGGTCCACTGATCTCCAGCTTTGTTCCCTTATAGACAGGAGGAGTTTGTGGATCTGTACAAGGAGTTTGAGCCCAGCCTTGTGAACAGCACTGTCTACATCATGTCGATGGCAATGCAGATGGCCACGTTTGCTATCAACTACAAGGCAAGTCATGTTTAAGTTACATGTCCTGCAGCACCAGAGAAGCGATTTTGTAATTCAGGTGCAATAGTACCAAACGACGTTCTTCTCATTTTGTCAGTGCTCTGTGGGGAAAAACTCCCTCTTTTTGCACCAAGTTGGAATGAGCCAACTGTCCCAAAATGTGTCACAAATTGCTCTGCATCCCCTACTGTGAATGAGTACAGCCTTACCTCTGCTCACTGTATCTTCCTGCTGTGTTTCAGGGCCATCCTTTTATGGAGAGTCTACAGGAGAACAAGCCTTTACTGTGGAGCATCGTCCTTTCAGGGCTTGCCATCGTGGGCCTTCTCACAGGCTCTTCGCCAGAATTCAATGAACAGTTTGGCTTGGTAGAAATCCCTACTGAGGTGAGCAGGCAGCATTTCTCTGCACCTACTGAATTTTAGGTGCAGTTTCCAGTGGGAGAAGAGGTCTGAGCCTATCTTCAGAAACTCTGGAGGAATCTTAAGGTTTTTAGCAGATAATAGCTCACAGGAGCACTAACTACGTAAGTAGTTCTGAGAGGATGTGGTAGCAATCCTGCTGAAGCATTGGGGATTTTTTTGCAGCATGCTGTCACATCTTTACAATTTAGTGACTTTTACAGCGTGCCATGAAAGCCAGAACTTCAGGCTCTAGTTCAGCAGTTGCTGCAGAGGCTCTGGTCTGTGGGGACAGAGCAGCTGAAGAGGGACTAATGGGTTGTGTTTGTTTTTCTAGTTCAAGATTGTGATCACGCAAGTGTTGCTGGCCGATTTCTTCCTCGCCTTGCTAGTGGACCGAATTCTGCAGTTTCTGTTGGGGAGTGCAAAACTTAAAGTGTCTTCCTGAAACAGATTCCGAGGTCCCTTGCCCCCAGCAGCACTACATGAAGGACAGCACCCAGGGCTGCATTTCACCATCATGAGAAGAATCATTCTTAATTCTTTTGACAATAACTCTGATCCTGTTCAGAAACAGGCGTGGGGAAGCTTTCTTCCAAATCATGTGGACGCCGTCTCTGTGAAACAAGAGCTGACTTTTTAATGTTTGCAGGATGTACCACCAACTGTCGGGAGTTTTGTACTGCCCTAACATTTAAGGAAACGTTTACAGAATTTGGTAACTAAAATCAGAATCGATGTATTTTGAAACATGTTTGGAATTTCCTTTGTGGGGCTGAAAGCTTTGTGGTGTTTTTAATAGATGGTGAGACCGAGTGCAGGAGTAAGAATGGCAACAAACTGGAGGTGAGGCCGAGGGGTAGGAGTTCTTACGCAACAACCATAAACACCCTTGCAAGAGGTAATGTTCAGAATAAAGAGTTGTAGCGTTGACAAAGCGTAGGAGGACAAACACTGCCAAGAACTTCTATACATTATGCTGCTGTATGTGCTAACCCCAAAGCCCTGTATTTTAAAACCATTACAAAAATATTTTGGCAGGTGAGAAGAGAAACATGTTTTATTTTCTTCCCTAAGCTATTCCTGGAATTAAGATATTGATTGCATTTCTTCAGGTATTCTGAAATTTAATCTGAGGGAGGAGCTCAGTCCAGCGGGATGTTTGGCTGCAGTTTACATCCTCAAGGTAGACTCCAGTGCTAACAAATGCTGGGTGGGAGCCTGGCAGCGGCCGTCCTTTCGACTACAAAAGCGTAATTGTACTGAAAACAAAACAACAAGCAGTCAGGACAAGACACTGATATTTGAGAAATTCCAAATACGACTGCTATCCACCCCAAAAAAGGTTCATGATCAAAGCAGCCCGCTTACCTCTTTCTCAATATCGGCAAGTGACTTAACATTCAGGTCTGCAAGGATAGCCTAAAAAAAAAAAAACAAAACCGACAGACATAAAATATTTCTAATTAAGACCAGTTATGAGGTAGGACTAAGAACAGCAGCTTAAAGGAAGACTCACATTACTGCCAGAACTGAGCTTGCTTTCGAATTTGGGGTGTAGTGTGAAAGGCACTCCGTCCATAGCTGGGAAGAGAAGTGAGAGATGCTTTAGGAACGTCCCAAGAGCTGCTCTGAAGACACACACTTACTTCATTGCTGTATAAAGCAGATGAGTGGAAGGGGATGCCTTAGCACCCAGAGAAGAGTTTGAGCAAGATGTCGGTGACATCTTTTAATTCAAGCCAGGACTGACTTTTCAGAAAGGGAGAAGTCTTTAAGAAAACCTTCTAAAAATTGAGCTCAATTCCAGTCTTTAAAGGGAACAACCGTGTGTGAACCAACTATTGGCCTATATTTTCATTTTAAAGTACTCCTTAAAACAGGGATATGCTTGCTTTATGCAGCTTCCTCATTTGATTCCAGATGAAGAACTGCTTTACCCGAGAGGCCGTAAATGTTGGAGGTGTCGTACAGAGATTCGTGCTGAGAAGCGCGTTTGATGCTGCATCGAGCTGCAGGTGACCTGTAGCAGATTGGAATAATTAATGGTTGGAGGCAAAATTCTTGGGCAGCAGTGCACAGCAGGTGCTGTTTCCATTGCCCTGGTCTGGGGCTCGTTAAGGTGGTACCAGCAGTGTTGGGATTTATTCCCAGACCCAAACTCGTTCAGGTAAGACTTG
>VYZV01008255.1:10232-33090 GCA_013401275.1 Pandion haliaetus | reverse complement strand
AAACTACCAGAACCTTTCGAAGCCCATGGGAACCCATTTTCACTCAGTCTAGTAGGTTTCAGAATATAAAGTGAATCTCTTCAAGCAAAGGTATTAATCTGTCCATCTTCATTAGAGTGTCTCCAAATATATTTCAGTGCATTATCTTGAACATTATAAGCATTCAATCTATGTCCCCAAAGCTGCATCATATCTTGAGAGGGAAATCTGGCTGACCACCTCGATCAAAAATTCAGAGGAATGTTTGGGTGACCACCAACCTGTCTTGCTGAGTCCTTCCACCAAAGGGTTATAAGACCACAAAAGAAAGGGATACAGTTTGCCTGTTACTTGCCCCAAAGGACATGCTATCAGCCATGTTCTGGCTTTGTCTCTGATCAAACCCATCAGCAGTGACTACAGTGAAGTGGTATGACTCGCATGAAGCACGGGGACTCAGTAAGATCAGCTAGAAACATTCTGTTTGAATATAGCTGCTGATCATCTCGTCACTTTTCATCTCTTTAGCCTTAAAAAGCCCATATGAGGTAAGAAAGCATTACACTGATACTGGACTGGTGCCCAGAGACACAGACTGGAATTCATGTCACCTAACTTTATTTCTTTAAGTTAGACACTGAAGCTATTCATCAAGGCTCCCAGGATAGTTAGAGGAGAGGGAGAGACAGACACAGTTGGAGGGAGTTTCATCTGAAGGCACCTATTTCTATCCATTGGCTGGACAGCATGAATACAAATTGTGCCCTGTGTCTCTTGTCCATGGTAAGACAAGCAAGCAAGCAGTTTCAGAGCAGGGAGCTGAATGCAGTCAGCCTGGCCTTGAGGCTAATGCCCTAACCACTGAGCACTCCTTTCCAGTTCAACATCTGTACCTTCATTATTGTAACTAGTGGTTTGTAAACCACAAACCATCTGGACAAGAGTTCAGGGTTGGACACTTGTCAGAAAAATCTCTGGAGTCTGCGCAACTTGGCTGGCAGGCTTCAATCAGAGCCAGTCTCTTCCAGTAATGTCCTTCAGCACTGGTCCCAACAAGGGCTAGGAAATGCAAAGGGAAGCTTCAAGATCCAGAATTATAGAAAGTTTGGGGGTAAACATAACTTTGGAGCTTTTCATAGCTCAAAAAGTCAGTTAAGGCTCAAACTGGTTCTCAACAGCATTGACTTTCCTGACTCCGTTAGGTTTTTATCTCAGTTCCTCTTATCTGCTATACTGACTTCAGAAAGAATTATCAGCAAGTGCACAGCTTCTTTTGAGGTGATGAATAGAGAACACAGTTCAAACGCAGTGAAACATTTAAACATATGGCTACTGTTTGGCACATAAGTGCTTTGCTGAATTGGTTTGCTAAAAAAGAAAAAGTAACAGCAGCCTGGCTGGACAGAGGTGCTGCCAGCAAACTAGTATCTCCCTCATCACATGCCAGAGAGATTTGGCTGACAAGACCTGCACACATGTGGGGACTTAACCCATCTTTTCCACTCTAAAAAAAACCCTACCTCTGCCAGAATCTAAGTGTAATGACTCAGAAGAGCTGAAAAGGAAGCTTTGGCTGAAGACTCTGAATACATTTTTTCCCCTGAAAGTTTGGGAAAAACAAGCTGAGTTTCAAGTAGCTAAGTGGACAGCAACCGATCAGGCTGCATTTTGTCAAAACAAAGAACTAGATGGCTTCCAAGGTGAATTGCTGGGTAAAAACAAAACCCAGCAAACAACCACAGTACTGCAGTCCTGGCAAGAGAAAAACATCTTGTGTGGGAGAGCTGGTAAGCTGCAAAAGGTCTTGAGGTCTAGTTCTGCACCACTGAGGTCAGTGGGAGCTCTGCCATCAGCACTGTTAACAGCAGCATGTTTTTACAGGAGATGTACACTAACAGTCCTCATGAACATAGCTGCGTTTCTTCATTTCCTTTTCCCTGCATATCTTTGCATTTTTTCCCTACAGTGCTTGTGCTGCACACACTCTGCATTCTAACTCCCTTGTGATGCCAGTCTTCTCAGCCTCCACTCCTAGTGAATGCTGTTAAAACACTGAAGATACACACCATCTCCTTTTGCATAGTCTTGTCTTCTTCACCTCTTCCCCCTCTTTTATCCTTTCATGATACTCTGAATCAGAGCTTGGTTACATCTGTGTCCTTTAGAAATGATGACATCTGAACCTGTGGACTTCTCCCTGCAAAACTAGTGTAAGATTTTATGTGTGTCTAGTATCTGTGGTATAACTTCATGTTTTCAACTCCTCTTTCCTAGCACATCCTTTGATAGCATTTTGAGCATGGCACACCCTTGTTGTACAATGGCAAGCAATTCATATCAAAATTACACCTTAACACTAGAGCTGAAATCTCAATAAAGAAGAGCACAAATGAAATTTACTTAGGATATCACGGGAATAGCTGAAAAAAGTTTGGAGAACAGCATGTTAGGAATTTGCAATAAAAACAATCAAGTTCCATCTGGAGAAAAAGATAGATATATTTTCAACTGTGCATGACATTGAAGAATTGAATATCTTATTTGTTGAAGAGATTTATTAGAATTTGGTATTCAATTGTCCAGCCTCATTTACTATTATTTTCTATAATGAACTAAGTACACTATTATCTTTTTACAATTGTTGTGGGTTGTCCAGCTCTCTCATAGCTGTCACACAAGTGATTCCTTGCATCCTTTCTTCCCCTACTTTCCTGCTATCTATGACTTTCTTGCTTTCCCTGGGATGTCCTACCATTCTCTCTACCCTCCCCTTCCCAGTGCCTGGAGCTCTGTACGTGCTCCCATGTTCCCAGCACACAGATCAAGGGCACGTGCCCAAACTATTCATTCTGCATTCCTTTCCCTGAATAATATTCACCTGTTTTCCCCCTACAGATTTACCAGTCCTGATTGCTCCCCATTGCTGCTTCTGTTCATGGCAGTGTATATTATTCTCTTCTCAAGGAAGAAATAATTGCAGCCCTTCCTCTCACATCATGCCAGGTCCCAGAATTTTGCACATGCTAGTGGTTGCACGTGCTTCCATTCTGTCCGCATTGAGTCCCTTGTTCATCTACCTTTTAGGCTATGTGCATTTTACTGCCAGTGCCAAGATGCCTACCTGCTGCCTTCCCTATTTCCATGGCTTTCCCGAAGATAGAGTTGCTGTGTGATTCCCCACCATGATCTCTGAATATCATGTTTCACCCCACCTCAACTAAAAGTCCCATAGTCTTGCCTTCTGGCCAAGTCTTTGCAACAACATTTTGCATTCCTGATGATCTTGGTATTTTGGATATAAAGTGAGTCTGGGATACTTTTAGGCTGCATCTGCCTTGGAGGACCACACTAACGTAGTTGTAACCACAGATATTCCCCTAGTACAAACACTGAACAAGGAATTCCATTACAGTGAATGTGCTGTTGCTGCAATTCAGCCAGCATTAATCATGATTCTTATTTGCATTGCTTTTCACAGGAGAACCATCCTCCTTTATCTGAAAGTATATGTTTTCTCTTAGGATTTAGTGGACATACCTGCCACAATGTGTTCCCACATAATCTTGACAAACCTGTCCCGATCACTCCGTGCCTGTTCATGGATGAAACCCAGTGCATGGTTCATTTCGTGCTGAATTGCTCCTTTATCCATGCAGCCATTTTTCACCAGGCCTACTGCTTGACGTCCTCCAATTTTTCCAAAGTAAGACCAGCAACTAAGAATAGGCAATCAATAACCAAAACAATCACATTTGGCAAATACAAAGAAATAGATGTACAGATTATGCCACCTAGGGCCTCCAGATGTGCAGTCACAGAAAGGGACACGCAAATAGTCACTGGTGTGAGATATCTAGGCTTCTGAAAGCTGCCAAACTACATAGGGGGAGAAATAAAGCCTTTGTGATGAGTATGGCAAATTTTAAAACAGTAAAATGGCTATATCAAACTAAGATGAAGCAGTTTAAGTAGTTAAGCAAAGAACCTGAAACAATTCTACTTCTTTAAATTTTTACAACAATGAAGGAAAATATCTCATTTTTAATTATACCCCATTATCTTTAAGTCCACACACACATTTATTCCTAGAACCTATTAACTGATGTAACTACTAGTATATCTAAAGAAAAATGAAATATTGTACCCGCTCTCTGAATCTTGACTGCTAGGATAAAAAAAGGCAATTACTTAAATCCAGATCAAAACAGAAAAGATGCTGAAAGACCTTTTGAGTGCTTCCACTCCCAGGAGACGGGGAGCTTACCTCTGCCCACGTTCAACATACACATAGTCTGTTTCTGTAGTGCGATTTACAAACTGCACACAGGTCAGTGTGGAGATCTCTTGCAGAGCATCAGCAATCCAAGACCTCTCTGTCATTGCTGGAAAGAGAAGGAGGCCAGGAGAAATCTTCCTTGGTTAATCAAAAACAAGGTGCAGTGATGGGGTGCATTCCTTTAAAACTTCACAGCACTTGTAGGCTTTTTCTCGTACAAGTATAATAAAAAAGGGACACAAAGCCTTCAGAGATCTTCAAGCTGATTGGACTTTTAAGGGGAGATGTAAGAATTATAGTTGGCCCTTATGCATATTCTATAGGAGACAGCTGATGGAAAGCAAAAGACTGGCATTGTTTCTTCCATTAGACAGAACAGAAAAAAATCAAACAGTTTCAGATCAAAAGAGTTGGATTAAAGTATCCCAAATGAGCCATCTGACCGTAGCTAAGCACCAAAACCCTATTTTGTTTATCAGAGATATATGTCTGCCACACACCCCTTGGAATCATTTAAGACAGCCAGCGTTCAGAGGCTCTGAAGATCACAGTGTTTCTATTCAGGTACCAAATAAAGATCGGAGTGTTTATCTGCTTTTGAACATTTTGGCCTAATATGGCTTCCTCAGTTATGAATCATCTACAACTGATTTGTATCTCAATTTCCTCGTCTTTAAAGTTTGGAGAGAGGGAGGTAGATTGAAAAACCTTCACCTAACCACAAGAGTATATGCTGCAGTTCTGAAAGCCCATGTGCAGAGGAACAGCCTAGGTAATACAAAGACTGGGCTTTCCTCAGCTCCAGTGATAACACAGATCCCCTTTCCCCAAGAATGGGAATCAGATACAGGCTGTATTTCACTTCCATGCCATTTTCTCTCAAGGTAAGATCTTTTAAGAAGGGTCTGTATGGAAGCCTCAGTCCAGAGAAGCCTCAGCTGGGGAGAGATGGAAGACCTGCACAGCCCATATGAAGTCTTCTGGAACAAAATTTTCTAGATTAAGGCATCGGTGCTGCAGCCTTTTGCACAGGACAGCTATTGACTGACTAGAGGGAAATAATAAGGGGAAAAATATCTCCAAGGATTTTTCCTCCATTTTTGCCTCTACAGGATTTCTAGTGCAGGAATACTTCTGAGATTTGAAAGAAAATTGCAGTGTTCAAAAAAGTGCTCCTAGTGGTAATTTTGACAAAAATAAATTCATAACACGAACAAATTATATTTCTTCTTCTGTACTTGCTAAATATCAAAGTGTGTTGTAGCTAGCAGGAATGAGCTAGTATTTGTAATTAAAATTAATTAGCTGGTATTTATATAGCAACTACTGCCCAAGTAACCACATATTTTAGTGTCTGTAACTGAAATGTTTGGAGTCTTAGCCAAACTACCATAGGACTAACAGGTTAGCAAAAGAGACATGTCAATAAATTCTCATTTGGACAAAGATTGCTTTTGGTGCATGCCACAGAAACATAAAATAACAGAGAATATAGGGACCAGAAGATCAATGCTAACTTTACAGCATCCATTTGCATACACTCACAGAAATCAGAAGAGATGTTAATTGGAACCTTGACTAGTCCATCTTGTGACTTAGGCCATAAACAACTCTCACAATTAATTGCACTGCGTCGTCCTCTTCTCAAGAGTATGTCTCCTTCATACACAGCTATTTCACTACCTGGCAGATGAAGAAAATAAAGAACAGACAAGGCAGTGAGAAGGCAAATAGATGTGCGAAAAGGAGATGAGAGGTATACACCTAATCAAGCTTTTGTACCTTTGGAAATTTCTTTCACTGAAGTTCATTTCCTAATAATGTGAAAAGGATTAGTAAATTAAGATTGGGTGAATCTAGCATTCACAATATGATAAGACTGGTCAGGTTTGCCTTGCTTCCTGGATAGAAAAGTTTAATATTAATATAGATGTCATAGTGCGGCTGTAATCAAAGTCATGACTAAATATATTTTAGCTTAAGAAGCTTTGGGAGCCTTCAGAGTGGAAGGCTAAGTATTGTAAGTCATTGTTCTCTTCATTAGAGCTTGTGGAATTAAAGAAAAATCATAACTGACCTCTGTAAAAATGGGATGAATCATGCAAAAGAAATTACTATTTTTGTCATGCATATTGAATGCATGCAAGCTATTAATTTCCAGGTTAATTTAACACAAGACATTGTGACATGCTCCTCAGTTCTAACTCCAAAATACTTGGAATACATTTGTCACAGTCAAGAGCTATTGGTTATTATGCCAAAAACATACAATAGTCTTGGGTACAGCAGATAGGGAAGTGCCTTATATCACACAGGAAAGAAATCAAAGTGAGAAGTATTCTGATTTGCTGAGGCTACATATGGAAAAGAACATTCCATGTAGCAATTGCTCAATAAGTCTTCTTAATTTCTTTATCACAACAGCATAAATAATCACACTGAATGAGACTTTAAACCACATCTGAATTCTGTGAATTGTTTTCAACTGATGCTGGAAAATATTTTCAAAGAGAAAAATATACCAAATAACGAGAATGAGGTATGGAGAAGCAGTCCCACCAAAACCTACAGTTATTTATATAATAATTACAATCAAACTCACCTAAGTCATTTTTTCTTGTAGCTGTCTGCAAAAAAAAAAAAAAGCATATCTTAATACATGCTTATCTCCATAGCAGAAAAATCCTATCATGTAGAATCACAGCAGTAAAAGTTTGGAACTAATTTTAAGATCATCAGAGCAAGTCATCAGCAGCAATGTAAATTCTCAACATCTGAGAGCAGGGACGCACCTGGAAAGGTTTACTTAGTGCAAAGCTATAGAGAAATGCTAAATGAGTTGGCAGAAGAAAGTACTTCATCTTCAAGTCTCTGAGATGATCTTCTCTGCTCTGCAGCTCAGTTCTCAAAGCTGAGGTTAGTTTACTTGGGGCAAGTTTTATGGGAAAGCTGCTGCTGTTGTTAACAAGTGTAACAAAATTCGATAACAAGAAGTATTTTCACAAAACAAACAAGCTGCAGGACCTCTCAAGAGAATTTCCAGGCTCTCATTTCTTATTTATCTTCAGAAAACAGAGGAAGTGGAGCAATAGGAAAGAAAATCCAGCAACCTTACAATGACTCATCTTTAATTCTATGAAGAACCCATGAGCTGCTACAGGTCCCCTCGCTGCTGACCAAGGGACAGGATATGTGGTAGCAGTCTGTTTACAGCAAAACTCAATGCCAGGGAACTCTTTGATCCATCCACACTGACTACCTGTCCTAGAAATAACTTAGCCTGCTGCCAGGAGCCACCCCGCTCTGCAGAGCCCATCTGTCAGCCTGCCCCCTCAGTGCACAGCTCTCAGCCAGGCATTGCTGGCCAGGAGCACTGGAAATCCATTGGAGCCACAGATGAAGCTGATTGTTGGTTGAAATTGTTTTTCCAATACTGTATCTTGCAATATAGTCATCACTGGCAGTGACTGTGTGTCTTTCTGGAGTCTACAAGTAAATAAAACCAGCAGCTCCCAGAGTTTTGGCTTCCCACCTTCTGGGAAGCCCTCCTTCCTTTGATGTCCGGGAATAGAAACAAGCCTAGAAAGGCAGGCTGAATCCTAGAAAACCCACACTGTAAGAGTAACCTGCACAATGGGAATATTCATGTTGAAGCCCCATGAATACCACCATAGGCAGGCAGATGTTTTCTCCTCCCAGCTTGAGCCCCTGCACAAATACCTAGGTGCTATAGAAAATCCTAAGAAATTTCTGCATCAGATCTTTAAGAAACAAGCAAGAAAACCTTTGGAATTGTCTGCAAAGGCAAAATTCAGAGGAATTTATGCGGTTCACAGCAGATCAAGATGGCAGAGGGTGCCTTTCCAGATAGATGTATGGGCTGGTTCTTTGTTTTTAAGGAGTACATTGCTAGGAAAATTTTAGCTGATATTATGTAAAGCTTTGTGACTAATATTTTCATTTTACCCTACTAATAGTTTGTTCCTAAACTTTCTAAAATATTCCTCATTTCTGCAACTTCCACAATTCATCTACAGTTACAATTATACTGCAAGATTATACTGCAATAACAAGGTGCAGACATAAAGGACCACTTTTGCTTTGGCTGCTAAGAGGATGAAGTTCAGAAGTCCTCATTAATTCGTTACACCAGTAACCAGAGGTCCTCCCGCACCATTCTGAGCAACCTCTGTGTCTATTCAAGATCAGGTTCAAAAGAGAGACAGAGGGAGTCACAGGAGCACATTTCTGCTGCTACACATCACAAAATGACAGGGGAGAGAGCAGAAGTTATTAGACAATAAAAGCAAGAGAACAAGACCAGAGAACAAGACAGACAGTAAGTGCAGAGCCTGGAGTTGGCTCACTCCAGGCATGCAGCAAGGAGGGACAGAAGGGCCCTTTGAAGTTCTGCCATGCAGATTTGCATATCCCTTCTGTGGAAGGCTGTAATACCTTACTGACTCCAGCTGCAGTCCACAGACCAGAGCAACCCTTTAATCAGGAGATCTATCCCATGGTTTAGTTCATTTTCCTGACTGCCAGAAAGAATTGGGTATTTTTCAAGGCTAATTAATAGACCAAAGCCTCATATCACCTGATAACACATCATCAGAAGTTGTCTTGTAGAGCAAATTTCCTTTTTGGTGCTGCTTGTCTACATTGATATTCTAGCAGAATAATGTTGAGGTCTCAGTCTCATTATCTATCCAAATAATTTGATTACACAGCTGTAACTTGCATTCTTTCCCCTGTATGCCTTTTCTTGCATTGTCATTTGACATTTCTCATTCTTAGTCACACTGTCCTTGACCTGCCAGATGTTTTATCACTGCTGTTTGTTAGTGATTCTGATATGATGTTTATCACATTCTTAGTGATGCTTACTTAGTTTCACCTTCATTCCATGGCAGAGAACGAGCACTTCTTTCACTACGTAATCCAAGTCCCTCTTGGCATAATATTAAATGACAAAGGTAACGTAGAAAAACCAGACACCTGTTGGTGTCTAAGTATAGGCTTTTTCCTAGCTCTGTATCAGTAATAGATATCATCAGAAGCAACAGGAATAGTAAGTCCCATGATCTTTCCATAACGAGGAAGTACAGAGGCCACTCTCTCTGGCTAAAGCATTAGAGTGTGTGAACCTCAAGGGAAGCAAAATTCAGGAGAGTGAAAGGCCATATGATTGTCTAAGGATCCAGTGGAATATCACTCCAATGCTCAGTTTCTCAGCTATTTGCACAAAAGGTTATGCAGACAATTGCTAGTGAACAAGAAGTTGGCTTAACTCAGCTGCATGTTCACCTTAAGCAGCTTATTACTTTTCAAGAGAATTCACAGTTATCTCTACATGTTTAAACAGGCCAATTGTTCTTACTATATTAAGAGTCCTAATCTTTAAAGTCACAATAATAGAAAGTATTGCACTTACTATATGACAATTCTTTTTAAACCTGTTTTGTGTGACACTGCATTTGGACAGAAAGCAGATTCTGCTGAAGAGCATTTTAAAGTAATTTTGTAGCCATTAAATGAAACTATTATACTACACTGTAACAGGCTGAAAAGAGTTAAATAACAAAAACATGCACAAAACTTCGTGTTTAAGATGATGTTATTTAAGAGCTATCTGTTTACAGATATTTTGTCTTTCAGGATGCTAGGATTAGTGAAAGCATGCAATTCATGCCTCATTATTTACTGATTGGGAGAAGAAAATGAGCTTTCCTGCTTTTCAGTTGGTAGTCAGTTAATCAGTTTAGAATAATTAAATCATTGACCTTGATCAAGTGCAAAAAGAGTTTTGGCTTTTGCAGAAAAGGTCAAAATCACAAAAATAACATCTTGTAAATCTGGTCCCTGGTGCCTAGTCCTTACTTTGTCCCAGTTACCAGGCAGCAAAAGCAAATGTTTCATAGAAAAGGTTACTATCAGGCATAGTAGATTCTTGATACATAAACACCTGAATGCTGGTTTTAATATATTTAGTTGATTTTAGTGTAGGTTACAGTATCTTATGCCATGGCATATATTGACATATTTCCACATTTTAGGTACATTTTTATTTAAATGAAAGATTCATTCTTTAAAAGAAAAATCTCCAGTGTAAATACTGAGATATGCTGAAATTAGTTTGAAACCAATGCGTGTTTGGACTTTGTTCCTCCTAAACCACTCCTGCAGCAGTGTGATCTCTGCTATTTTACCACCATTTATCTTTTACCTTTCCAGTGTCAGAATGATACCATAATGTTAGAAAGGAGAGGCACAAGTCCGAAGACTCTGCACTGGAGAGAACTACAGGTGTCAGTGAGCCTTAACCCGAGATGATGGCTAGAGGCAAGAATCAGCTGAAACTTCTACAGCTAACTTGGTTTTACCTGGTTTGCAGTAGCTGTAAGCTGAAGAGCACTTTACTATAGCTTTTGAACATGATACATGGGGAAAGTCGGGTTCCTGGAGACAAGCTACAAAGGTTGGTTTCAGTATTTGAGTATCTAAGTACCCAAGGGCTAAGCCAGAGGGGACTGGCTGGTCTACAGCTTCCCTGGTTCTGATAAAACCTGATCTGAAACCAGTGTCCAACTGCAAACATCACCCTAATGCTTTGTTTAATTTACAAGTTGTTCAGGCACGTAACAGAAGTCCTGATCTAATGCTGCTGTTCTCTAGTGGTTTGCTATTTGTGCATGTTTCCAGCAACAGTCAGGAACTCGCATCACCACTACAGCCTGTTCACTCCTTTGATCCCTTTGATCCCTGTCACATACCAGTAACTGCTTCCTGCAGAAAATGCTTGCAAGCATTAAGAGTCTGTCCTGAAATCCATACTAAGAAGCAATACATCAGTTTTAGCCCAAACCACCTCAAAACTTTGTTTTAGCATCTGCAGCTTGTTACTTCACTATTCACCTCCTCCAGATACTTATAAATTATGTATACAGATGCCACAATAGATTTCTGAGGTGTTCTGAGGCCCATTAGGAAAATGAACCATTTACCTGCACTATTTTCCCTAAATGATTTTTAAATCTTAAGATTTATTTTATCAATGAATCCTCCTAAAAGCTTTTGAAAAGCTTGTACTGCAGAACCCAAATACTCTTCTGGCTCTGCCCTAGCTCCACTTTAAGCTCACAACATAGGTCACCGCCCCTTTCCCTAACTTGCCCTGAAAGAGAACAAAGGCAAACAGGCCAGAAGGAAGCAGCAAGAAAAGGGCTACTCCATAACAGGGGGTCCCTAGGAGCTGTGACTACAGCAGTCTCACAGTACCTCAGCACAGTCTGTTGACAAGGTGTTGAATCACACCCAGAGCCCATCCAGAAGCTGAAGGCAGAGACAAGGATACAACTAAGGTCCAGCAAGATGACCAAGACCAGACTGAAGATACACACTCCTACAACACAGCCCAAACAGGGAGTAAGGGCTAAGGCCAGAGCTTAAATGGAACCCCTGTGCCAATGGGCAGAGGCCACAGGTGAAGGCCCCAGGTGAGGCCAGTCAGGAGCCATTAAGGTCTGTTGGCACCCTCCATCCTCAAAAGCTACAACATGTCATAATAGCCTTCCTTACTCCCTCTACCCCAGTGTGGACTCTCCAGTGAACACATCTGCAGCTTAGATAACTGTATGTCCTGGATCATGATGGGCTTCTTCAGAGACCTCTAGGAGACTGTATTTCAGGCTCTGTGCAAGTTATGTTGACTCAGCCCCAACATATATTCATCCCTGAGTCTACTACTTCCATTTTTATTACATATTTCTTCCAACCCCGTGTATGGAAGAAACACAATCACTCATCCTGGATCCCTTTTAAAGTTTGATTGCACTTTCCGGTAGCTCTGGCACTGTGGTGATTTAAGCGGCACTTACTGAGCTCACTTAGCAGCTGAGCAGTTTCATACGTGAGCTGCCTCTGAACTCCTGGGTGAGCGCCATCACCTCCTAGCAAGTTGTTACTGTTCACTGCACTGATTTGTGCTAAAACCCTTTCTTCTGAGCAGTGGTGTTTTCTCTGAGATGTTCTTCCTGAAACCGAGATTTCCTCAGATCAACAACTGTAAGGAATGATCTGATCAGGAACATCCGTGTCCTGCTCCGTAGCACATGTTAACCTACGGGATGCACAGCTTTTCTCCAGTAACCTCATCTTCCTCTTTTATATCTCGCTTATCTACTGACTCCATCAACTTTGCTAAATTTCCAGTTAAAAAAATAATATTAATATCTTTTTATCAATGTTATAAGTTGCCACTTGTCAGAATTTACACTGCTCTTTATTTTCACCATTCAGATATGACTTCCACTCTTTATTTCTGCTGCTCCCATGACTAAGCATGATTGTTATCTTTTTACAATGTCTAGTATATATTTTATTTCTAACTCGGATAATGGTATTTTCTTGCCGTTTCCGAGTTTTCATCCTTTTAGTTGCTCCTTTTATCTAACTTCTTTGCTTTTAGGGAGTTACAATTCTTAAAGTGTCATGTTACAACCGTGCATTTTTAGGTGTTTTTGTGCAACCAGAACTTGGACTTTATACAAACTTGGAAACATATATACGTGTACACGTGCATTTCTACAGCAGCTTGCATGGAAAGAAACCTGAAACCTTGCTAAGAAACAAAACTGGTTCCATACACGAGAGACTAGTTTCAGATGAAATTTCTTAATAGCTAAGCATCAGGCAATTGGGCAAGAACAAACATTTCTTTCATAAACCTGTAAGGATGAAGCTTCAGAAATAGAATAGGTTCAATTTCTCTGCCTGTTTGTAGGGACAGCGCATGTCTTGGGAATACACACTGCTAGGCTAAGAAATGACATGAAAAATGTACAAGCAGGTAATAATGTTCAGTACTTTCTTAGCATGTCTCCTTCAAAGTATTTTGAAAATATATTGAAATACCATACTGAAAAATGGGATGTTTAGCTGCATTTCATGAATAAAGAAATTCAGATGCTGACTCATGAAAAAGCTTATCCAGGATCTCTCAATAGCAGAATGAGAACTAGAAGGCAGGAGTCCCATGTCATCCCTCCCTATGGGGATCGCTACGCTTTCCTGACAAGTAATGTTTAGCAAAGAAACAGAGCCTCCAGTCTTCAAGTGTTCTCTTGCAGGCACTTACAAAGCAGTTGGGTGCTATTACCTCTGTTCTAGACAAGATATTAAGGTCAGGTTTTCGAAATTAATTGCTAAAGAGAAGCACCTTCAGCCACACTGAGGATTTGAAACAGGTGTGCTAGTTCTCAGAAGTGCTTAAAACCTGTGGCTTTCACAGAGTTTGGGGATTCAGCTTTGAAAAAGTTGTGTTGAGGGAGTTGTCTAGCTTTGCATGGGGGAAACTTTGTTAGAGTCAGTGTTTCTGTGATTAATCTCTTTATACTTACTGATGAAGTTCTTTGCCTTGAAGTCTGGGGACTGCAGGTAGTAGTTGCTGTGGTACTGGATAGCATGTAATTAACAGCAGGGACTGAGTCTTTTGCACAGGATTTTCCCATGTGATGGGAGAAGGCTGGGCTACCACTGTAACTGACTAAATAATTGTCATTTTAGTACTGAAAATTCTGAGTGAGAATACAGTATGTGCAGTGATGTTTGTCAGCATGAAACAAGTACCATGGATGCTTGAAGGGTCCTTGTAGTCTGTTTCTCGTGCACACATATACCATCAAGGCCACTTAGTCCAGCTTCTGCTGGTCCAGGTATTAATGTCATAGGTTAGCTTTTTTAAACTCGAAATTCACCCCCTTTTCCTCATCACACATGTGCTCTTGTTAGAATACTGTTCTGAAAGTAGATTTTGTGAATCATATAGGTACTGATGGTTTATTCAGGGTTCATGGGAGAAGCTGGAGTCCAAGGAAACATCATTAATGACCCAAAATATCATTTGAAGTAAAGATTTGTGATGAAGATGGATTGTAACAGGAAACTTAGCTTGGAGTTAGGTGAGTAGCATATCACTACTAACTAAAATAGCTGTATTCTGGTCACCATTGCTGACTTCTAGAGCACTGGTTTACCTGAGGGGATATGACTCTACAATCCTATAGGTCTAAGGTTTTCTTTTCTGAAGTGAGAAAAATGTTGAGGGTACTGTGAAGCTGTGAAGGACAGTGTTGAAAAGAGCAGTCTAGGTTGTCTTAGGCAAAATTTTTGGATTTTCAATTAGAAAAAATCATCCTGTGAAGACTTTTTTGTGGTCTCTAAGTATTCCTATCTTCCACCTCCCACAGAAAAATTAGGTGCTGAAATGGAGCTGAAGTGCCCAGAACAGAGAAGAAAAGGCATAAATGGTCAAAAAGCAAAGTGATTTATGCTCTGCAAGAGGGATGTGTATTTCCAGGCGTGCTGGAGAAATGGGGCAATATGGAGGCAGAAGACAGTTTACTGGCCCCCCGGGAAAATGATAATGTTATTTGCTAAAGCAAAGAAGAGAAATTTAGGAGCTAGTATAACCTCATTATCCTTCTTCCGATTTGCGATATGTATGTTTTCAACAGCTTAAGACCAGACATCATGTACTAGGAGAGTTTTCATGAAAATAAATATTTGAGGCCCTAATTTTATCTCTCATCTGAAATGTGGAGTTTCTAGCCAAAAGTACTTCAAACACCAAGCTGTGAGTATCAGCTGGTTATAATTCACAGAGAAAAAGTGATATATTTAGTAATCAGTACAGTTTCTTCTATTAATCTTGACTATATGAAAAATGGTTTTATGCAGCTATTTTCCAGGTTTATATTTGCTTTTGAAACCTGATGGTCTTACAGCATGTACAGGAGATATATGTGTTATAATCTTAATCCTGGAGACTCTCAGGAGTTAGACATATAGCAGTTTGAGTTTGGTTTATTGCATTGCTGGGATTTGATCATAGCAGCAATTCAAAGATTAGAGTTGCGTTACCTCAGAAATCCCCAAACTGTGGCTTTTCAACTGCATATTGTTGGTCAGACATTCAAGAGCTGTTGCCGTGCTGTGGCCATGTCATGCAAGTAGCCCTATAGCCTGTGCTGGTACAGAAAATAATCTCTAGCTGCATTCTGGATTCAACCTGCACATCTACTGCTACCTTATTTCTTAATAGGTTGGTGGGATTCTTGGAGAGGCATCACTCTCTCTAGTGTGTTATCCATGCCCAGACTTCCTCTGCCTTGCCTCTGTGATGTTTATGAACAGCAGCTGATTTCTAGGCTGGTTTTATCAGTGGAATAGATGAAGTAGGGAGAAAAAAAAATAAAAATCATCGAACAGGCAAATGTGAGAATCTACTGTGGTATCTTAGTGCTGGGTGATATTAAAGTCAGACATTTTAGATCACAGCATTCTACAGGGTGGGGGAAGGTATTTCAGTTGGTCACTGTCTTTCACCTGGAGTCTGAAAAGGGGCTGAAACAGCTATATAAGGGCATATGGCTGTCTCCATGAGCTGAAGAACTGGATACCTTGTGAACAGTAAAATTAAAGCAGGGAAAGGAGGAAGAGAAGAAGACAGAGACAGAATAGGAGTCTGTTGTATCTGAACCTGTGCTTTTGGAAGGCTGTCTGCCAGGTGTGGGATTGCCATGGCATCTTTTGCAGTTCTGCTATGCAAAGTTAGTACTTTCCCCAGATGCAGTGGAGAACTGAGACCTTACATGTTAAGTATTTTGCTTTTTAAATAATTCATATATTTTTTTCAACAGTTTCTAGAATCCATATAACTTGCCTGTGCTTTTATTTCTTGGGCAATGCTAATCTCCTATCTCCACGGTAGCTCTACGGCAGGTAAGCCCACATCAATTTCTTTCCTTCTAGAGCTATAATTACCAAGGCACAGTCCATTAGTGGAGAATAATATGAAGGGTATGAAGGAGATGAAAGTTCCCTTTCTTGGCAGTAATGGTCCTACCACATTTCACTAGGATTAGAAAAAGGACTAATTGTACATGCTAATCCCCATATGCATGTTTAAAGCATAAGTGCATGCATAAATGCAGAAGCAGAAACTTTTGCATATGGGCACTGTCTCTTGCAAGTGCATAAGGATGCAAATGTTAACAAATATTTGCTCTGCAAGGGATTTTTAAGAGTGTATAAAATCTGTAACGGGAATTTAAACAGTCTGTGCAAAATACTTGTGTGGTTTTATCATGAGGACAAAGTAGGGATCTCCTTTTCCCACACCCCAAAATCTGTTGCTGTGAGTTGGGTCTGAGATACAACTGGATTCCTGTCAAAACGGTGGTTATGTATTATATCATCAGCTCTGAAGCATTGTTGTCACCCACTTTGCAACTTCAATTAAATATTCATAAATATAAGAAGGCACATCCTTTGGTTGATATACTGCTAGGCATTTTTATATGCATGCCCTCATCATTCCTGTACATGCAGCATCCCCAGTGCATGGTTTAATTCATGGTGAATTATTCCCTCTTTCATGCAGCTTTTGCTCCAAGTAATTATCTGGAAGCCTCTGTTCTTACTAAAGTGAGACCAGCACCTAGAGAATGAAGGAAGGTCCTCTAGAGGTCATTTATCAACCAAAGACTAGCTGGCTCTAACCCTAATCTATAAAAAGGAGTCAGTCACCTATAGCAGCTAGCAATATCTGTGTTGATCATAAACTGCAAAAGCTACATGTGGATTGCATATTACACCAAATAAGGGAACATATATCCCTATTCCTTGTTTAGTACTAGTCATTCTGGGATTACAAATAGTTGGTTTGAAGCGCTCAACACCCTCTGGGACTAGATACCATTCCAGGTGCTGACATCTGCCCTAGCCTGACATAATAGGCAGTTTGAACAGCTCCTGTGGAAGCTGTCTGTGTTTTTTTACAAAATTATTGCCAAGTGATTGGACTTTCCCATCAATATTAATGTGTATTGTCAGCTGCTCTCACTGGAAACTTGTTTTGACCAGAAGCTGTTGAATGTAGGTAGTACTTAAAGCTACACAAAGTGTGCCTGTGTGAGAAGTGAAGCATCTCTGCCTGTTACTGTATCAACACAGTGACACTGACATTTCTCTCTTTGCTGTAGATTGGTAGGTACTCAGTCTCTGCCTGTTTCACTAGGCAGTTCCACAACACTGTCACTATTTCAGAGGGTGTGTTGGAACATTGATATGGGTCTAATGTAGGGCAGTGGATGCTTTGTGGATCAGTGGTCAAGTTGGAAAGATGACCTGGGAGAGGCAGTAAGGGGGCACTATGTCAGCACAGGGGCATGTGGCTAAAGCTGCAGTGTACAAGCAGATCTGGAATTAGTTTACAGCCCCAAGTGTGCCTGTTGAGCTTAGAAGAGTTCACACAGCGCCCAGCAGAGAAACAAGCCACTGCTGTTAATCTCTCCTCTCTAGGAGTCTAATTTTTACACAACTAATTTATTGATCAAAGAGTAATGGGATCAGTGCACTGGAACCTACCTGTCATTAGGAGAAATACTTATGCAGTCCTTTCCCATTGTGCAGTCTAAAACCAGATACAAGTCAAGATGTCATACTGTGGGATGGCCCCATCAAGCCTAATGCCTTTTTCCTAATGATTTGAGAGAAGAATGCACTGAGAGCACTGCTCACATCACATGAATCTCCTCTTCTGAGAGCAGGTACTTTAGGACATCAGTCTACTTTTGCAACACAATTTGCATAAAGCCATGTGACTGCGTTTAATCAAGATGCATATTTGCAAATGTTGACAAGCATCTTAAATGTAGTGGTAGACATCTCTGCAGGTAGGCCTTTCTATTGGGATGCAATTCTACCTAGCAGAACTGGGCTGTAAGACAAAATCCGTGGAATCTCAGGGCACAGACCCGTGATGCAGAAGGAGCTACAGAGCTGGTTGCAGAAGCAGCAAAGCTCCACCAACAGTAAGTGGAAGCCACAGCTAACATCCTAAGTCTATCTGCTGCAGTGCCTTGTGATGCTATTTCCCTCTGGTTCCCACTACTAACAGCAAGTAGAGGGAATGACACTCCAGCTAATAATTATTAAGTGTCCGGTATTGCTTAGCTGTTTAGTTGTGCACAGGCATCCCTACACAGAGACAACAAGTGGAGCAGAGGCCTGAGATTCAGCATTTGAGAGGAGGAACTCTTACCAGTGAAAGGGCACTGGTGAGAGCCTGAGGAGTGTCAGTGTATCATCCTTGACTTCTTAACTGCTAGAAAGATGGGTATGTCACGAAGGCACGTTGGTTGGGCAGTAGTGCCTGCTCAAGCTACACTACAGGGATGGTTCCAGAGTCCAAATGCTACATGTGAGAGCAGCCATGATTAACTCCTGGAGTGAATGTCAAGAACAGTATTTGTAGAGAAGGCCAAAAAATGAAGGAGAAAATCACCTCACCAGTATATGGCCAGGAGATAAACTGGGAAAAGGTCTTTTTTAGGAGGTCTCCAAAGGTTCCCGATAGACACATGCAGGGTGGTATGAGTGATCTAAAATACTGGATACTTAATGTATAGGTAATGTCTTACCTACATTTAACTTACCACTGGCTGGATTGAAGGGCCTTGTTCTCCTTTACTGTGTCCACCATCTCTGTTTTAACAACTGGAAAAGAGAGGATTTTTGCTTCCTTCTCTTTTCTTCCTCTTCTCTGTTTCATGGGACAGATTACCTCAACTTTTCCCATCTCCAACTGCGGGACAACTTAATTTAAAGAGATATAAGAATGTGCATGTGTGTGCAGTGGTGGTAAGATGGGAGAAAGAAGAGTGTTTGACAGGAAAAATAAGGGAAGGGAAAACTCCACCTACTCCAAAAGCAGCTCAGAAACTCAGCAAAAGGTTAACCAGGCCAATATTTAATTAAGCCTTAACACTGTAAGGTACAATTTATGCTGGAATAAAAGTCTGTCTCAGTTCAGTGCCACTAATGTTCTTTCTGGACCACAGATCCTGAGCTTGGAGGCTGCTGGTTGACTTCTCATCCCTGTTGTTATCAATGTTGAGAAGAATCTTTACTCTAGGGAGGGGAGATGACAAAATGCATGATAAATTCATTAGAGGATTCTGGCCAGAAGCACTGGTTAAAGGAAACACTGTCACTTTGCAAGCATTATCAAGTCAATGTCTCCTTCCTGTAAAGGAATTTACTGCCTGTGTAGGTGGGGAAAAAAATACTGAAGGAAAAAAAAGGTCAACAATACCCTGAAAAGAGAGGCACCCGCATATGAATTCTATTGTTCATGATAGGAGTGAAATATTATCTCGAGCCTTGTTCTGGCACCATGAGAACAAATCACTGGCGATGCCAAATGTCAGCAGAATCTACTAGCAGAGCTTTGCTGTCTGTACAGTTCAGAGTCTTTGGTATGAATTTGAAGTAAAAATTAATCTGAACATTTCTGAAGTCTGGGAAGCCCATATGTGAATCCAGTATGTATCCTGGCATTTTGGCAGAAACAGTTTTCTATTGCGAGACTTTAAAGCCTACATAAAAAAATAAATTGTCTTTGTGCTCTATAACTAAAGGCATATGAAATACAGCAGCTTTGTTTAAGTGAACCCAAAAGTTCAAACTCAATTATTTTCACTTTTTTCCCCTCATTAAAATTATCAAAACCTGCTTTCATTGCCGAATACATGGCTTTTTATGAAATGCAGCTTCCAGTTGCTTTTAAGGCTGGATTTTTCAGTTAATCTCATCTGAGTTTTAATTTTGGAAACATAAAAGCATAGATGCTTTCACAGTTTATTTGGTATAAAGTGCTTTCAAATCTTGTTAGTTTATTTTTCTCAGTGATGCAAAGCTAACCATAGGCTATATGCACAAACTGACTACCTTTATTAAATTTTAAAATTAAACTAAAATTAGTATCTTCTTCATTCTCAAAGAACACAAATTCTAATAAGAAGAGTGAAACTGTGAATTTCAGACAAAATAAAATTCTTGACCAGTTTGAGAATTAGACAGATGGGGTATCTGATATATTGCTATCAAACTGAAGCAAAAGACTAGCCCTATGGAAATTAGTGGGAATTTTGTATGACTTCAGTGATGAAAGGATTTTATTCCCTGAATGCTCCTATAACTATTATTTAATGAGCAGGAGGCGCAATTATTACAGTTATGCTTCTGTAATGGCTATTCTTACGTGATCATTTATGCTACCCTTCCAGGTGGTAGCATTTTCTACCTAGTGTGTACTGTGTTTGCAGGGATGTGCATGATATGAGATGCATGGCAGGTGAAAAATTAGGCTCTAAGAATCCCTGGTTGCCAACAATATGCCCTTTCTTATACAACCTTTTTGTAAAAATCTCTCTAGGAGATGCCATCATCTGTTGGTGGAAGTGCTTTGGCCATTTAATATAAGCGTCATGAAATACTGCCTGCCATAGTGTAATAGAAACCTGTTCTTTCTTGGTGCTCTAAGAACAAGTGGTCCATGGTCATAGTTCAGTGTCTCCTCATATCATCTTTGATATATTTATTTTCTTGTCATGTAACAGTTTGTGAAAGGCTCTGTCACAGGCATTAAACAGCTAGCCTTATTTAACAACACTCTTTCAAAGAACTACAAAGAAACACAAGAACCAAAAATAATGACACAGTAAGCCAAGCTGATATTTGGAGCTCAGGATTTTACACAATTGAGCAAAAACCATTTGCATTCAGAGAAGTGGGCAGACTGGTTACAGTACAGATCTAGAAGGTAATGGGTAAGTGCTGTATCCCCGTGCAGAAGGATCTTTTAATAAAGAGATTTGAAATGGGTTTTATATAAGAACTTTCCCAGTAAGAGGGAAAACAAAAAAACAGACTAAAGGCGAAGTACCATTTGTAATCTGAAGCAGCAATAGGTACAGAGTTCTTTTCATATATCTACTTGATAGCTAGATGATTTCAGCTTAGTAAGATGGCTGATATATTTTTCTTTCTATTACTGCCATTTTTCAACATTGTATAAATCACATCTTTCTAGTCTTGCTTAGGGCTCCCCTGTAAAAGTACTACTTTTGTATTTAACATACCCAACCCTGTTAGCAATGTAATGACACCAAATGAGGGGGGAAAGGGGAATTAAAAACATTATGAAAGCAAAGGTCAATCACAAGTAGTTTGCCAGCTTATTTTTAACACTTAGGTAAGAAAGGAGAATGTAGTATTACAGTCATCAATAGTAGAAATTAGTTACAAGAGACAAATCTGTCAATGGCTTTGCCATTTCGCTTTCCCATCAATAGGGAAGCCAAGATGCAGAACAGGAGAATTAGGTCTATCAAGTTCTGAAGGCTTGCCAGCGGCATAGTCTACCACACTGTTCTGCAAATACCTTTTAAACTTTCTTGGTACTTCACAGTGGAGCTACTGCACTGTCTCTTCATGCATGCATGATGTGACTATAAGCAAAAAACTTGGAGAAACAATGAACCCTAGGATCACACATGACAGATCTCTCAAGCTGTGTGCAATATCCATGAAGAGAACAGCTTTGAGAGCTAAAATAATTTATTCTTAACAGTTGTTATCTGTAAGGTGGAAAGAAGTTCACTATTTTAATGAACATTTTTCAGTGTCTGGTCTTTATATTTTGCCTCTCAGCTCAGATGGTGAAAACAGCTAGTTAAATCTGTGTTCCCCTTGCCAACTTTTCATTCTGTTCTCAGTAAGGCTTAAGACATGCATATATACCAGGGACATCGTTTGGGCTGTATAGTCTTCATCCTCTCTATTATTACCAAATGATGCAGCATCAGTGTTCAGTCATGAGTATGTTTTAATGCACAACATTACCCTTTACCCTTCTTATGAAGTATTTTATTAAACAGATCTGTTCTATAGCATAGATATTGAAGAGACACTGGTAGAAAGATACTTATTTTTAGATTTTAAATACTCTCAAATCTTGCTGTTGCTTGCATTAATTTGTGCAGCAGTACTGTTGTAAGTATCCATTTTTAATAGTCTACGGTCACCAAACCTGCTTTAAACATGAGGAGTGTAATAGATTATTTAGAAATTTCAGAATCTCTTCCTTTCCATCTCTGAGATCCAGAAGTCATATGCACGAAGCTAGGCAATAATATATCAAATCCAGCTATAACTAATTTCAGAAACTATTAATAAATCTCTTATTGTTCCCAACCCCTAAACAGGGATTCAAGAATATGCTGGTCATTTGGCTATGCTTAATTCCATCCCCCTTCTTGACACCTCTCCTCTTTCCTGATTGTCGTGGTTTTGGTTCCAGCCCAGCCGGTAACAAAGCACCACGAATCCACTCGCTCACCCCCCACCCCTGGCCACGTTGGGATGAGGAGAAAATCCAAAGGCAGGCTCGTGGGTCGAGACAAGGACTGGGAGGGATCACTCCCCACTTATGGTCACGGGCAAAAGACAGGCTCAACTTGGGGAAGAAACAAAATCCATTTCATTTACTACCAATCAAATCAAACACACAAGGGTATTAGGAAGGAAAACCAAACCTCAGAACACCTCCCCCCACCCCTCCCACCTTCCCGGCTCAGCTCCATTCCCGCTTCTCTCTCCCTCCTCCCCCCAGCGGCACAGGGGAACAGGGGTATGGGAGTTGGGACAGCTCGCCACACGTTGTCTCTGCCGCTCCTTTCCTCAGGGGGAAGATTCCTC
>VYZV01008250.1:16076-39948 GCA_013401275.1 Pandion haliaetus | reverse complement strand
CCCCCCCCCCCCCAAAAAGCTCCTCAAGATATGGGATCAGGGTGTTCAAAATGACACTGCATGGAATGTAGTTTCTGAGTCTGTTGAGTTTAAGACAAATGGGTAAATGAAAGCTGTTAGTGCACCATTTTTCACTGATTGACATTCTAAATCCCTCAGAGCATAACAAGTTAAGGACAAAGTAAGTAACTGATTAGCTGCCAGCCTTCTTGGTCATCCTTATGAAGTGGATTACTGTTAGCCAAGAGTCAAAGTGAAGCAAGACATGCTTCTGCAAATACTCTTTGAACTAGGACAAAAAGCACTCCTAGGGGGCACTCCTTTCATTTTAAAAGGAGAGTCTAAAGCAAGGGTGATTCAGAAATGGCTGGCTCACTTCACTACTGTGCCTTTCACAATTAGTCTTTAATGAATAAAGCAAATAGTTACAAAATAAAATAGAAGAAGTATTTATATGTTTCTGTTATATTGATGAAAAATAGGCAAGGGAATATGTGCGAAAACAAGTCCACAGATTTGGAGATCAAATGACCAGGTTTCCACCTGGCTACATAACCAATTATATTTGTTTTTAAAAAAAATGTGACAGACAGAAGAAACGGAAGTTCCCCACATCTTCCTGGCAGTAAGCAGAAATTGCTGACTGGGCACTTAGTGTTTGTTTTGTTTAATGACTTTTTTTATTAAACATTAGCTGTATCACAAAAAAAGAAGTCAAAATCCTTTGAACTTCAGGGCTACACATACTGATCCCTTAATCCAAGTTCACTTTTACAGACTATGTTTTATGCCACATCCAAAATCAGACAAAGCCTTTTACCTGGTACCAGTAAAGTGGAAGAATATAGGCTTCTTTTCTAGACACAGCACCTGCTACTTTTCTTGGAAACACCTTGTCTGGTTATTGCAGCTGTGCCTGTCAGCTATCCCAGAGATGATGAGGAGATTGGTGGATTCTACTCCCAGGGAGTCTTTAGAAGGAAATTAATTGGCTGTTCTCTAAGCAGTCTTTGTGCTGAGATGCTAGTGATGGTGTCAATGCCCTGAAAGCTGGAATGGCTTCTGACTAGCCCTGTGTAAGTATGCTGAAAATTTTGGTTCCCATGTGGTGTAGAGTATCAGCACTACTTTTGCCTGGCGATGGGGAACCAGACATGCAGTAAAGCATGCACAGTTTGCCTGGGAGAATATGAATTGTTTAATTCCAAAATAGGCTCTACCTGAAGTAAGAACAACTTCATGAATGAGGGGGAAAAAAAGAAAAGATTGCCAGTCTTATTTTGTTATCAAAATAAAGTCCATTGAGAAGTATTCCCAAAATTTTGGCCAGATTGACCACATACCCTGCTAAAGAAACTCACCAATCCTTTCACCATCATGTGGTGGGATGTGTGCATGTACCATGAGAGAAAGCACAAGCAGTTCCATGCCTAATGTCTGCAATGCTATTATGATATAACAAGAAATGAACCTGCAAGATTATGGATCTGGTTGCAGATTGCATCATAAAGACAGATCTTGTATAATTTTTGGTGTGCTGTGGGACTGTTGGGAAATAAAATAGCAGAGAGGTTACTATTAATTTGTGTGGTCCTAATGAATTGTTCTTGGCACTATGCATCTAATGTGTAAGTATTTACTTTTGGGCATATGTCATATGGTCTGGAATATCCTTTTGGTCAGTTGGGTCAGCTGTCCTAGCTGTGTCCCCTCCCAACATCTTGTGCCCCCCCCCCCAGCCTCCTTGCTGGTGGGGTGGGGTGAGAAGCAGAAAAAACTTTGATGCTGTGTAAGAATTGCTCAACAAAACCTAAAATATCGATGTGTTGCCATCACAAATCCAAAACACAGCACCATACAAGCTACTATTAAGAAAATTAACTCCATGCCAGCTAAAATCAGTACATCCAGTTGCAATGATACTAACCCACAACGGTTCAAATTATATTCAGATCAAACTATACACAGAAACTTCCTAGTATCTACTACATTCTCTCATTTTATGCTGACCTGTCCAGTGCCTCACTGCGTCCCAGAGTTGATGACTTAGTCTGGTGAAGGACGGATGGGGTAATGGTAAGTCATCAGTATCCCGAATCCTTTGTGGAATAAGTAGGGTGTTGATATTGCATCTTCCTTCTTACTCTCAGGTCTGTTTGGTATCATTTTTGTATGTTTGCTGACACACTCTGCCCCTTGTTCTTCTTTTGTAACTAATACCAGCTTCATAACTCTTCCAGGTCCTACTCTTATCTATTATTAGATTATAAGTAAAATATCTGTGTTTTACACAGACATTTGTGTGTGTCATTTCATGTTTCACTTTCTCTGTAACAGTCACTGCAGTTTGAGTCTTCACAAAGAAACAGTTCTGGTTATAAATTTTGAGGAATATCTTATTCTGTAAGTAGTCTATTTCAGTAACTGTGATTTAATTATGAACGTTGATAGAGCTTTCTGGTGATCATAAATTCAGGAGGTACTGGTCCTGAAAAAGTGTTTCCCCCTGCAGATTCAGATACTGTTTGTTTTATAAAATAAATAACAAATATAAAATATTTTATAAAATAACTGCATTTGTATACTTCTTAAATCATTGTAATTTAAAAAGTTCATGCATCTGTTATGGAATTGTTTATTTTCTATGTCTCTCTAAATAACATTGCAAAAATTCCAATTTTGGGTGTCCGTATGTTTTCTGTGAAGTATAATTTAAATATTTCTTAAACAAAATTAACAGGAATTACATTAAATGGATGGTGAGAAAAAGCACATAAACACTTTTAATTTTCATATTTTCTCTATTAAACTTACTGTTCCTATCGCATTTTCTTTCTTAGAGTTCTATTTATCTTTTATCATTTCCTTTAATGGCCATGTAGGAATAACGCTTTGTAAAACCTCAAAGCAAGCAAGCTAGATCACAAAAGAAAATTTCTCTACAACATATATGTTGATGTTCCATGATGCTCTTGCTCCTATTCTCTTATTTTTATGAATATGAATGGCAGAGTCCTACTAGTTACTGCTACAGTAAGTGTCTTCCACAATGGATTTAATATCATCTGAGGCTTCCAGTCTACAAATGACAATATATGATGTGATGAATTAACTGATAAAATCCAACATGTAGAGATTTAGGTAGTAAATATAGAAGACCTGAGAGGGCACAGTGCAAGTCTGAGTGTGGGGATTAATATGCCCAAAAAGTTGCTAATGATCACTATGAAAACCAAACTCAAGATTGTTTTTGTATGGCTGAAACACCTGAGAAAGAAACAAATACCCTGATTCTTTTTCTGTCCTTGTACTACTAAATAACATATATCTTTCTAAAGACCAGGCACAAGTCTTTGAGACAAATGTAACAGAATTAAGGTAGACCTATTTGGATGGGTACAGACAGGCATGAGCTTTCTCTGGCTTTGCTTCATATTGGCTGATCAGGAAACCAGCTGCTGTTCCATGTTTTGAATTACATGTTCTTGGAGTTAGTTGCATAAATTCCATCTGAATTTGACCTTAGGTTTTTCTATTGTCTTTCATGTATTTGGGTCTTAGATATCTTTAACACATTAAGCAATGTTCTTAGAAGGAAATTACAATTTGGACTATACCTCCAGTATATTGCTAAATTACATTTTGGAACATTACATTTTCATGGACAGTTTGACCTATTGATAGACTTCTAGGGATTCAAAGGGAGACTTGATCCTGGTTACATGTCTTCCTGTTACTGCATAAAAAAAATCAGAGAGGCAGAGAGAGATATTTTCAAATGTTGAAATACTTGACCTAACATTTTAAACAGGATTTTGGAGGATGTGTTTATGGTAATCTAGGATTGGTCCCTACTTAGTGCAAAAGGGAGTTGGGAACAACAGTCCCTTTGTCTCTAAATGTGATGTATGCTAGGTTTGAAAAGGAACCTCAACTGACTTGTGATGGATTTTCTCAGTGCAGATACAAAATAAACTACATATGCACAGAAATGCTCCTCTATTTCATAATACACATGTATTAAAGAATGCAGAAGGAGGTAGAAAGAGTTTCAGTAATAGGAGGTGTCATAGATGCATAGATACATAAATAGGAAACATTGGGCTTCCTCTGATATTTGTCCCATGTAGTACCAGTCTTCAAATGGACAAGTTTTACGCACGGCATGGCTCATCCCTGATAAATTGATATTATTTTTTTTTTGTCATGGATGTGTCTTTAGTGTAGTCCTTGACAAATTGTACTGCTGCAATGTATCTTAGGGTTTCTTGGCAGAAGGACTACTCAGCAGGGGAGATCTTACCCTTGTTCTTCCCACACCAAGAGGTAAGAGAGGAGATGGAGGCATAATCTGTGTCCTGTTTCATGTAGGTTGAGCCAACAGAAGAAGAAATAAAGAGAAGCATATGCATGTACTTAAAAGATTTGATAATATATATTCTTGCAGTACAGGCTAAGAAGCTGAGATATTGTACTTTCTGAGGAAAATCGGGAAAAAAATATTTAAAAGACAAAGGTCCTTATTTCTCCTGGGTCAGTCTTCTCCCTCTCTATGTGTAAAGTGAAAAAAGAAAAAAAAAAAGCGAAAGGTAAAAGTGACCTTAACACAACTCACCTCAGATATGACTTCACACACAACAGCATCAAAAAAATCCATTCCGAGTCAACTCTGAATGCTTTTTTTAGTGTTTTCATTCTTAAAATTATTTTGAAGTCATCATATGCAGAAAAAGTAACATGTGGTTTGTTCTTCTTGTATGGTTACAAAAATTATGTTTACTCATGTTGTGAGCTACAAACAGGGAAGCCATAGGAAATTTTTACATGATTAAAAGGCTTAACATGACCTGTAGAACTTCGGGAATACTTAATGGGTAACCTGGTTGATGCTTATTGCCAAAACTATTCCTGTCTTCTTGTTAATGTTCTTCAGGACTAACAGAGTGGAGGTTGAGATTTATTTTTAAATTCAGAACATGTATTATAGAAATCAGTGATATAAGAATTGAGGACTTGCTTAAAACCAGTTTTGTTCAGTATGGCTTGTTGCACAATACTATTCACATTTGCAGTCAGTGAGGTGCTGAGTCTTTCATAATGATTGCTCTCCTAAGTTCCTGTATAAAAACACAAAAACATTATCCTCTGCATTTACATTAATTAGAAAAGACAGAATGCAGCAAGTTTTCTTGCCTTTTTTCTTTCTTTTTTTGAGGGCTAGGTCTATTCATTAAGATTTGTAGAAAACAAATGTGATTCTACTTTAATGCATTCAGACTTCATTGCTTATTGAACTATTGTCATTACTCTGAATTTAGAAAATAAGCTTAAGCTGTTAATGGCCGTTGAATAGAAAGATACAAAGAATCTGAGTCCTTACTATATCCTACTAATTACTAATTCTGTTTCCATAAGGAGGTTTAACGCTTCTGCCTAAAATTAACCGTGCAAGCCTTTTAGAATGTGTATTTAAAAGCTCCTGCTGCTATGGTAGAATTTAATTTTGCAGAATTCTTGTAAACATGCAAAAATTAACTTGTACATCTGGTTTGCATAATAGAAGATTTCTGGTATATGCAAACACGAGTGCATGTGCACAGAGACAGAGCAACATATACATATAATATGTCATCCACCTGCACAGAGCACGAGTTCAACCCATGCAAACTTAACATAATGTATTACACTAATTTCAAAGCATTTTGGATCACTTTCCTCCTGATGAACAACATTTTGCTTCTTCATTTCTTATCTTGCACATGAACAAGCTCTCTATATTATAGCAGAATGACCTGAATGTCATTTAGGAAATTTTCATGCTGACTTAATTTTCAAGAAATAACAGAAATCCCCACTTCTGTCAATAATCCTTTTCATTATGTACCTAACTGATTCATCTTAGCTATAAATAAATTGAATATAGATTGTTACTTATCCTGTTCATACAATGAAAATACCTCAGATTAAATAGTATGTGTATGCAATATATATTTACTCATCCAGTGGAGGATTTGTGTATCTAGTAGCTTTCAATACAAGTTAAGGTAATTGTGTGGAACTACAAAAGATAATGTTCCTAAATATATCAAACACTTAGGAATATGTTGCTAAAATCCTGCAAAAAAAATTATGTTCATTGCTCTTTCTATTGTTTGCCATTCTCATATGCCTTTAGGTCTCTGTCACGTCCCAAAGTTGGAGCGACTCAGGTTCGTGGATTTCCTTTGTCGGAATTAAGGTGAAACGACACCAGGGGAGTTCAAACAACAATCAACATTTATTCAACCTAGCTATCCTTGCCCAAGTACAACTGAATTTATCAATATGAACCTTGCATCATGTCATTAAGCCACTGTTTGAAAAGAGAAGAGAGGTGTAGAAAAAGAAGTGGAAAAAGGAACATGAAACTGTGTCAGGAGGGGATCCCTCCCATTGAGTCACGAGGTTCAGAGCAGACCCCCTTGCTTTCTGGACTCCTTCTCAGAGATGAGCCTAGGGGCAGCTAGATCCACTTGTAGTCTCAGACTTGGTCCACGATTTGTGTTTCAAAGGATGGGGTGTAGGGACTGTGGAAAAGAGAGAGGAAAAAGAGCGAGAAAGAAAGACAGAAAGAAAAGAAAAAGAGAGAAGAAAAGGGTTTCACCAGTCCTGGGTTCAGCGTTGGTCCAGCCAGCATAGAGATCCAGTTCCGGAGGGTGTGTGCCGAGCACTCGTTCTTCCTTCTTTTATAGTGTGTTAGTCAGTGGTCTCAACATGTGCAGTTCACGTTCCTGGGCTTCTCTGGAATCGGTCAGTGAGCTTGGGGGGGGTTCATTGGGGAGTTGCCTCTCTTTCCCTGCTGGCATGACCGCTTAAGATAGAAGCACAGTCCCATCCTCTGCAGAGCCCTCTCTTCCGGGCGCATACGTTGTGCTCCTTCTCATGGTCACTTAAGATAAGGAATTGCGGCTTTGGGGAAGTGCGGTCCCACCCTCCGTGGGGCCCTCTCCTCTGATGACATTGTCCTGTTCACACAACTCAGCGTTTTTACAGAGACATCTTTTCCGCCAAAGTTCTCTAACGAATGTTTGAGACATTGACTATGATTTGTCAGACCGTCACAGTCTCACCAGTGAGCACTGGCATTCAAGAAATCTTGAAATGCTATTTATCAAATAGAAAGTAATCCAAAATGCTTAGAAATTAATGTAGTAGCTTATGCTCACTTTGCTTGGGTTGCACTCATGCTATATAATGGCATATTACCCATGTAATACATATGTAATCACCCATGTAATACACACATATGTATGTGCATTTGTGTTTGTGTGTGCGCCTGCACTCATATATGTCTATTCCAGCACCTGAGGGTGTAACAACTCCACCAAAGGTCATATTGGGTGGCTGAGAGCTGGTTTCTAGTTCCATCTCATCCAAGAATCCCATGAACTCAATCTTATTCTGCCTTCCTTGATAGTAGAAAACTTGATTGTAGATTTGTTTCTCACATTTCTTCAATGCACTATTGCCTGTAGCAACACTTATGCAGCAAGTAGGAGAGTTTTAGCTCTCCTGCTTTACCTCAAGTTTATATCAGCTTGAATCCAAGCAACCTTGGACTTCTTTTTTTCTCCATGCATTTAATCAATTCCTATTCATGTTTATATCAACATACTTCTGTCACATGTCTTTCCTACGCTTTTAATAAGTTAATAACTTTAACAATAATTTAAGCACAATGGAAGGTAATAGTCTTTAGCAGCAACCATGTGTTCAGTCCATAGCATATGTCCTTAAATGCCATATTTAGAGTTTAGGTCTGCATATCATCCTCCAAACTTGTCTTTAATTTGTAACTTAGTATATAAGAAACCCTAGTTTCTCCCAGGCAAAATCAAACTGGTTAGCAGAAATTACTGTTAGCAGTAGCTTAGCATACATTGTTTGGTTTTGCACTGAAGTGAGCTGGGAGAATTTATACCACTACTGCACTGGAGAAGCTAATAAGTAATAACTAAGAGTTAAAGCATAGCCATAACACATCCAACTCTTATTTAGTTAAAACTGCTGAGTTATCTTTTGTAAGTGAGAATTAAAAAGGTACCAATGATGTGAACTGAAGTTGGGAAGATTATTGTTCAGCTTTTGACCTGTTGGGTCCTGGAGCACCCACTCACCCTGCAACAGCTGCCTGTGTTTGAGGTCATCCCTAATAGACTGAAGCTTGGCTGTGGACCAGCCTTATCTCTATGGACTGGGGCTGACTCCAGCTACCCTCACAGAACCTGCTCTACTCAACTTGCTTAGGTCCTCCTGTGGAACTGTGTCCCTTGTCACTGAGGTCCCTGCCACTGCTGCCTTGCTGTCCCAAGACCAAGACCCCCCCCAACACACACCACCCAAACGAACAACAGACCCATGAAGATTTTAACCCTCCTAACAAAGACTTCAGGACAGCAAAGGCTTTTTGTCACCCTTCTCTGATCTTCTGGAGGACTGACATGTCAGCCATAGGACTATGGTGGCTTAAGCCCATCTGGCAACAAAGCATGACAAAGCCACTTGCTCACTCCTCCCTGCCCTTGCCTGCTGTGGCATGGTGCTGAGAAAATATAAAGAAGCACTCATGGGTCGACACAAGGACAGGGAGGAATCACTCACAAGTATGGTCACGGGCAAAAGACAGGCTCAACTTGGGGAAAGGAACCAAAACCAACTTAATTTTCTACCAATCAAATAAAAACAAGGATAATGGAAAGTAAAACCAAATCTTAAAACACCTTCCCCCCATCCTTCCCTGCTTCCCAGCCTCAACTCCACTCCTGGTTTTGTCTACCTCCTTACCCCCAACAGCACAGTGAAATGGGGAATGGTGGTTGCCGTCAGTTCATCACATGTTGTCTCTGCTGCTCCTTCCTCCTCAGGGGGAGGACTTCTCACTCTTCCCCTGCTCCAGCGTGGGGTCCCTCCCATGGGAGACAGTTCATGAACTTCTCCAGCATGTGTCCTTCCCACAGGCTGCAGTTCTTCACAAGCTGTTCCAGCGTGGGGTATCCCTTCCACAGGCTGCAGTCCTTTAGGCACAGACTGCTCCAGCGTGGGCTTTCCCATGGAGTCATGGCTATCTTTGGGGGCATCCCCCTGCTCCGGCGTGGGCTCCTTCCCGGGCTGCAGGTGGTCATTTGCTCCCCCACTCCCCTACATGGGCTGCAGGGGGACAGCCTGCCATCTCAACATGGGCTGCAGGGCCATCAGCCTCCTCAGGCACACCTCCTCCCCCTCCTTCTTCACTGACCTCGGTATCTGCAGAGGTATTCCTCTCACATCCTAATCCCACTTATCCCTGCAGGTTCCCCTTCTTAAATGTTTTTTCCCGGAGGTGCTACCACCATCACTGATTGGGTCAGCCTTGGCCAGTGGCAGGTCTGACTTGGAGCAGGGGAATCTTTTAGCAATTTCTTACATAAGCCACCCCTCAACCCCTCCCCCACTACCAAAACTCTGCCACACAAACCCGAACCAAGGATCCATAGAGACAGAGAAGGGTGAACATAAAACCAAAAAGGCGTAGGTTCTAGGAAGTCTTTCTGTATAATTATTTTGACTGCATGGTAATGAGTTTTTTCTGTAGTTATAACAACTTCGTTTATACTCCTTAAGTTGCTAAGAAGTTACTTAGGCCAGCAGCTAATTCTTAGCTTCATACACATGGTATGTTCCCTTTTGCTCATAACATTATTTGTGTATGTAACATACTCCTGCAGCTCACTTGTGCTAGTTCTAGTACTCGTTTCTACCCCAGGAAAACAAAACAAAACAAAACAAGAAAGTTAAGTAGTGCATTTAATTGGCTCACTTAAGTGTCAGATGAGTACCAAACCTGGTGAGTGGCAGCTGGGCTTGTGTTGACATAAGCAAAAAAATGTCAGAGAAGAAAAGTCATCTCTTTTGGTGGGACTAGTAACAGTGAAATTCTTTCAGCCGTGTCATCTGAATGCAGACCTATTGATTAGAGATAGATAAAAATTGGCCTAAGTCATGCTATTCCTTGAACCATGTGACTGAGTGTTAATTTGGGCATAAGAGAAGCACTAGAGAAATAACATATTTTCTTAAAAAATGGAAAAATAAGACGTATTTATAGTCTTTTTCATTGTTGCTTTCCTGTATTTTTCCTTTCCCACAGTCACAATACAAAAGTTCTAAAATTTAAATAAATCCTTCCTGACTTACAATTTAATTTGTGAATATGTAGGAAAAACCATGAGCTATTTTATACTGTGTATTATTCAATAGAGTTATTGTATTTTCTTTTATTTTCTTCAAGATGACAGTTTGGATCATATAAGGAAAGACAGAAAGTCTTCCTCAAAGACAGGTAGCTTAGCAAAGGCAAAATCCTACCAGGAAAAATCTCTCACCAAAACACAGTCATATAATGATCTAGATGTTCATGTCTCATTATTTATACAGACTTCCTGTTTTCCAAAAGCCACATATGGATTATTTTCTTCTTTAAAAAAAAAAAAAAATATTATGTCTCTCTCCATTGTTCCTAGGAGGCATTTTAATCCAGATAATTGAACTTCAGTTAATTCTGCATATGTTGTTCCAGATCAGTTGCTTACTACTGCCGATGTGGGCCTGTCATTATTCACTCACTGCCACATGCTCACATACTCAATTCTGTGTGACCATTTTTTTAGTAAGTCTTGTGTGAACACATTGTATTTATTACTCACTAGGAAGTTATAGAAGAATGTGCCATATGAAATTCTTATAAAACCGATTCCCTTTATAAAACATTGTGCTCTTTTATTAGCTTGTACTGTTGTATGGCCAGTAATAAGACAATTTCAAAGAAAATTAGAATTTTATTTCTGAGAAGTAGAGTGGTGGTGGTGGGTTATTAAATTGAATGTATATTTTTTTGGTAATTCTCAGATAACGAGGGATGGATGACTAAATAAAACTGAGCATCTGAGTCCAAGGATTTCTTCTGCTAGCTTTACCTCAGTTAAATTACTGCAAAGGACTACCATGCATAACACTAAGAAATGCTAAGCTGAGATGTAAAATCAGTATCTGTTCAGTGCTCAAAGGATAAAACAGATGTAAATTTTGTGAAATACCCATCTATGTTGTAAAACATCCTGGTAGAGAAGCTCAGTAAAGAAGTTAGATATTAATATTAGAATACATTTCACACTAAATTGTAACTGGATTGTGTTGCTCTGGTATTGAGAACTTGAGGTTTCAACTCTTTTTTTCCACCATCATGCAGGGAGAAAACTTCCTGTATTTAAATGTTTTCCTCACATTATCATATAGACTTTAAAGAATACTGAAGTGTCAGTGAAGAAGGTTCCACTTTTTTATTAGCTCAGACCTTGAATATACCTTCCTCTGAAAATTGGCTGAAAGTGAACTGTGCCTGTAAAAAGGAGCAGAGGTGGTATCTATTGAAATTCTTTACAGTCAGAATTAAAATGCCAAAACTAGGCTTGTAATAAAGGACACTTCTTGCAAGAGGATTAAGATCTGAAAAAGAGCATTGTATTCTCTTTTGATATGACATTCCTGTTCAAAATGCCTATAGGTATTATAATGAGGACAAAATACATTAAGTCATTATTAGGAATACAATGACAACCTCTAAACTATGTCATTCATTTACCTTACATAAGGATAGATGGGAATGGACTGGGTTTCTCAAATTTTCTGCTGGGGTGCTGTGACTCAGTACTTGCCTCAGTTCATTATGGTAGCTAATTGCCACCAATCTATCTTGATTGGAGAAATTAAAGTTTTTGTTGAAATGCATTCATTTCATTCAGAACTGAAATTATAGTACCTCAGAAAAAGGAGACTGCAATATTTATTAAGTTCAACAACTTGCTGTTTCCAGTTCCCCCGTTTTATTGGGTAAAACCTTTGTAACAGTCCCACATGGCATAGGCTTAGGTTCTGCTGCACTGCATCTAGAGGTGTGACTGGAGAACACATAGACATGTTGAAGGAAATTTTAGTTCCACTGCAAGACCAGTGAAGCTTCAGCAGCATGTATATCAGTGAAAAAACATGATGGATCACATGGATCACAGGCAGTAGTCTCTGCTGCAGTGCTCTAGAAAATTTTACTGTAGGATAAAGGAATCAGAACAACTGACCTTGTTGCCAATAGTGTCCCAAAACAAAACTGGTTGGATCTTAAATAAGTTTATGTATGCCTCCTGGCTTACACATAATTAAACAAACAAAATAATTATAAAACCATCCCTAGAACTTCAGTGTTTCCATAGGAATGTGTTATGATGAATTACTCTGTTCAGACTGTTCAGCTGGCAAAACTGACACACAGAATTTGCTCAGTCATAATCAATCATAAATCAGTAGCAATTATTTCAAAGAAAATCTAGTTTGGTTTCCTCTGAATCACAAACTATTACATTTCACTAAATTGTTCCCAAGAATACTGTAGTCCCAATACTAGAGGTAGAATATAATTCATTCTTCATTCTTTGATTCTAAACCCACTTTTTTTTTTTTTTCCCCTTAAGGAGAGAATCACTGTTTATATAGGGAAATTCTTGTGTAAGAACAAAGTTATATTTTCTCAGTTTAAAACTGACTAAACCTATGACTTTCTAATCTCACTTCCTGCATAACAAGCAGCCATTAGAATTTTACCCAGTGATTTTTATAGTTAAGGGATCTGTATTCCCTAGCTATGTAAGGGAGAATTACTAAGAATGATAAACTGCAGTGAAGCAAGACTAGATTTTTTAGAAAAAAAGTCCAGTCTTAGTTTAAGAGCTCCAGCTACATTTAAATTTCATTTGGTGGGCTACGCCAGTGGTAAAAACCCCTTGCTAGAAAAAAGCAAAATACACCCCCCCCAACCCCCAACCACACTTTATTCTCAATTTTAATTATTAAAATTATTTTTTTACCATTTTATATTATTACTATAATGTTAATCATGAATTAACACATAGCTATTCTAAGGATATTGAATGGAAAGTAGAGCAACCTGTGCAGCTCCTGCATCAGATGAAAAAGGAATCAAGTTTGACGAATGTTGTTTATGTCTCATTAACAGCCCTGAAGGCATCTCATAATTTGTGATAAGAAAATATTTCCTTGTCAAGAGATATTAACATCTGTTTTTTTGAAAAGTTTACTCATTACATGCTTTGTCTGACAACTCAATATTGTACAGCTGGATGGATAACCAAGTGAAAGGCTTGAAAGGTCTCCAAATGAAGTCAATGTTCCAAATTTAATGAAAAATGCTGAAGTGCAATATGATTATAAATATAAGCCCTCCAATTGAAAACCAAAACATGGTGCCTTCTAGTTCTGAGTAATTTTAGTGGTATTAAAGGAATAATTAGGGATTGCCAGACTTCAACTTCTTCTCTGCCTGTTTGTTAAAGTTGCTATTTCCACATCATAGATTGCTAATGTATCAGCTGTTGACGAAAGTGACCTTTGGAAATATCTATTGCAAAATTAATAGGATTCAAAAATATTCATTAGAATAGAAAAATTCCACTGTGGACTGAAATTTAGCTTGTGGGGTGTCAGTCTTCAATTAATTTTGAAAATGGATTGTTTTTACACAGCAAGAAAGAGGTTAAAGAATATATTCCTCTACTGAAAAATATTTTGCCATTTTATAAGTAGAAAATTGTTTACAAAATGTACTTAAAAAACTGTACATGCTTTTGTTTTCCTGCATCTTTTCTACCTCGCAATATTCAGCAAATCAAGTAGATTTATCACAAGGGTGATTTGGTTGACCAGGGAATTTAGACTGAGCTCTAATGCAGAAAGAAGGTAGATATACAAGAGATGGATGTGAGGGCAGGTGACAGAGAAGGGATACAGAAATGCATGGATATGAAGGGATGATGTTAGAAAAGTCAGAGCTCAACTAGAGTTGAAATTTGTAAGAGTTTCAAGGGCAAAAAGATCTATTAGTGCTCCATCAGGAGGGATGAACAAGGAAAATATGGGCTTGCTGCTGAATGGAGAGGGAGATTTATGCCAGAAGACATAGAGAAAACAGAGGTAATAAATGCCTGTTTGCTTTGGTACTCACTTACAAGGTGTCCCAGACTTCTGTGCCTAGTGACAGGGTTCAGGAGGAGAGGCACTACCAGCAGTGGAAGAGGATCTACTGAAGCAGAGATCTCTTCAGAAGTCCATATAAGAAGCCACATGGGTTTCATCCAAGCACTGTGAGATAGATGGCTGCTGTCATTGCAACTATCATCACTCTGCCATTTCTTACACGCTGTACAGAGAAGGTCAAAGATGATGGGGAAAGGCAAATGGTGCACCCATCTTCAAAAAGGGCAAAGGAATGATCTGGTGAAGAATGGACTAGTAAGCCTTGCTTCAGTCTATTAGACAATCTTTGATCACATCCTGCTTGAAGACATTTCTGGGGATATGAAGAAGGTGATTTGGATTAACCAGCAGGGATATACCAAATGATGCACACCAACCTGTTTGCCTTTTATAATGAAATTACTGGCCATGTGTGTGACGGAAAAGCAGTGGGCTTAAAGGGTGAGGATAATTGGTCATACTGTACTGTGGTTCAGTTACAAATGAGTTCTTCAGGCATCTGCTTCGTATCATTATCAATAAGCTGGAGAAGGAGACAGAGGGTAACGTCATCAAGATTGCAGATAAGAAAAAACTGTAGGATGTAGACAGCACGCTCCAGGATGGAGGCATCATTCAGAAGGACCTGGACAGGATAGAGGAATGGGCCAACAGGAATCTCCTAAAATTTGATGATGACAAATGCATTGGGACAGGCTGAAGACTGACTGGCTAGAGAGCAGCTCTGCTGGAAAGGGCCTGAAAGCTCCTAACACACATTGGCTAAACATGAGGCAGCAGTGTGGCCTAGCAGCAAAGAACACCAATGGTCCTTGGGGCTGTGTGACCACTGGCATTGCCATAAGATCAAGGAAAGTGACTCTTCCTCTTCATTCAGCACCCATTAGACTGCATCTGGAAGAGTCTGTCCAATTTTAGGCTCTCCATTACAACAAAAATGGTGATAAGCAAGATAGTCCAAGTAAGAGCCAACAAGATGGTCCTGGGCTGGGTTGTGTGCCCCATGAGAAGAGCCTGAGGGAGTGAGGCTTGTTCCAGCTGGGACACGGGAGGCTTTGAACTCAGGGAGGGAACAAAACTGTACCTGTGGGGATGCTAAAGAGAAAATAGAGGCAAGTTCTTTTCTAACGTGCATAGAATCATAGTATCATACGATCGTTTAGGTTGGAAAAGACCTTTAAGATCATCGAGCCCAACTGTCAACCCAACACCACCATGCCCAATAAAACATGTCCAGAAGTGCCATGTCTATGCGTTTTTTAAACACCACCAGGGATAGTGACTCCACTATCCTCCCTGGGCAGCCTGTTCCAATGCCTAACAACCCTTTTAGTAAAGAAATTTTTCCTCATAACCAATCTAAACCTCCCCTGCTGCAACTTGAGGCCATTTGCTCTCGTCCTATCACTAGTTACTTGGTAGAAGAGACCAGCAGCCTCCTCACTACAACCTCCTTTCAGGTAGTTGTAGGGAGTGATAAGGTCTTCACTGAGCCTCCTTTTCTCCAGACTAAACCCCAGTTCCCTCAGCTGCTCCTCACAAGACTTGTGCTCCAGGCCCTTCACCAGCTTCATTGCCCTTCCCTGGACGCACTCCAGCACCTCAATGTCTGTCCTGTAGTGTGAGGCCCAAAACTGAACACAGTACTCAAGATGCATAGCAGGAAAACAAGAGAAAACAGGCATAAACTGAAATAAGGGTTGTTTCAGTTTGAAATAAAGAAGCAAAAAAAAAATTAGTATCATGCAAATTAAGCATTAGAACAGGTTGCCAGAAATATTGTGGCATCTCTGTCCTTGATTTTCAAGATTTGACTGGTATATTGGGTGTGGGTGGCAAGGTGTTGGTGGGGGAGTGCTGCAGGAACCTCTGTGAGAGGAGACCAGGTGCTGCCCCATGCCAGGTACAGCGAGTTCCAGTTGGCTCCAGCTGCCTCCAGCTGTCTCCACAACGGCCCCAGCACAGCCAGGGCTGAGCCCAGCAGTGACACTGGTGGCACGTCTGAGAAAACATATTTAAGAAAGGGCAAAAACTTGGCATAGGCAGAGGAGGGAGGGAAAAAAAAAAAAAAAAGCGAGAAACAACACTACTAACACCAAAGTCAGGGAAGAAGAAAGAAAAGGAGGTACTCCAGGCACCAGAGCAGAGATTCCCCTGCAGCCCATGAAGAAGATGATGCCACAGCAGATATCTACACTGCAGCATGTGAAGACCACTGTGCTGGAGCCTTTATCTCTTCTTTTTTCCCTTGTATGTGTTTTTTTCTTTACTTAAACCCTTCTGTTATGGGTTTGTATGGCACAGTTTGGGTTTTTTTTTTGGTAGCGGGGGAGGGGGCCACAGGGGTGGCTCCAGTGAGAAGCTGATGGAAGCTCTCCCAGCTCCAAGTCGGACCTGCCTCTGGCCCAGGCCAACCCAATCAGTGACAGTGGTAGTGCCTCTGGGATAACATATATAAGAAAGGGAACCTGCAGTGAGTAGTGGGATTGGAACATGAGAGGAACACCTCTGCAGATACCAAGGTCAGTGAAGAAGGAGGGGGAGGTGGTGTGCCTGAGGAGGCTGATGGCCCTGCAGCCCGTGGTGAGACAGCAGGCTGTCCCCCTGCAGCCCATGGAGGTGAATGGTGGAGCGGAGGCCCCCCAAGATAGGTGTGACTCCATGGGAAAGCCCGCGCTGGAGCAGTGCGTGACTGGAGAGCAGCATGCAGAAAGGACCCACGCCAGGGAAGTTTGTGAGGAACTGCAGCCTGCGGAAAGGGCTCATGTTGGAGAATTTTGTGAAGGACTGTCTCCCATGGTAGGGAACCCACGGTGGAGCAGTAGACGAGTGAGGAATCCTCCCCCTGAGGAGGAAGGAGCGGCAGAAACAATGTGTGGCGAGCTGACCTAACCCCCATTCCCCTGTTCTTCTGTGCCGCCAGGGGGAGGAGTGAGAGAGAACCAGGAGTGGAGCTGAGCTGGGAAAGAGGAAGGGGTGGGGGGGAAGGTGTTCTGAGGTTTGCTATTACTTCCGAATATCCTTGTTTTGATTTGATTTGTAGTAAATTAAATTCATTTTGTTTCTTCCCCAAGTTGAGCCTGTCTTGCCCATGACCGTAAGTGGGGAGTGATTCCTCCCAGTCCTTGTCTCGACCCACGAGCCTGCCTTTATAATTTATCCTCATCCCACCATGGCTGGGAGTGGGGGGGGTGAGCAAGCAGCTGCATGGTGCTTTGTTGCTGGCTGGGCTGAAACCACAACACTTTCTTAGATCCATTGTCTCTTGTTCTGCTTATTTATTCAGAAAAGTTATCTATGTGCATTGTTTCTTTCAGTGCTTTGCTAAAAGTCCTTTCAATTTAACAATAGTGTCTTCACAGATATCCAAGAGCAGAAAATAACCACTGAATCAGTGTTGTCTACGCAACATCACCAGAAGTAGTCCTATTATTTTATCTTTGGCAGAGTGGAATAAAAGTTTAGAATGATGTAATTGTTAATGAATAGAATTGTTATGTCTTCTCAATTTGTACAACATATGCAGACTTGCTGTTGTAGGATTAGATTACACCAGATGTAAAAACCTCATGACAAGCCTCCTGTAGCATGGGATAATATGGCAGTGTTTTACAAGACCCTCCATGTGTATACAGTCGTGTGGCTTTTTTGCCCATTCTTACACTTTAAGGTCTTTCAGTGCAATGACCTTTGTTTCATTTCTTGTTTGCACAGCACTTTCTGTTGAACACTACAAAATAATAATGTTTTCAAGAATGAGGCTATGAAGCATGATTGTTTTTACTTTCAATGATTTGTATGGTAAAAGGGTCGATTTTATCAATGGCACAAGGTATTAATGGGATTTTAATGTGCAGCTCCTTCATATGTCAATGGGATAATAAAGTCACAAGCACACTTATATGATAAATTATTACAGCTTTAAAGAAAAAGTTAATGCTTTTGTTCATAGATGAGGTGGTTATACTATGTATATGTTATATTTGCCCTGTCCTTAGGAGCTTTTATAGTCTTTCTTGTCAAATCACACTTTTCATTCTCTGTTCCTATATTTCTTCTATATTTCTATTAACAGAAAAGCAAACAAGAGAACAACCCAAGAAAATCCAAATTAATTAAAATTCTGTATGTGAAAATTATTTGAAAAGCTTTAGGAGGAAATATTTTGAGCTGCTTAAAATTATAAATCTTTAGCAGAGTACATGGGTAGGCTCTACCTTTACAGATAAATATGTATATAGGTAAAATCCTGTGACACTGGTTAAAGCCACATACATTTTCTATAATTGGATTGAAAAACATCCATATGAATTCATTTTTATTATTACAACTGACAGAAATTCTATAATAGCTCTTCCAGTATGTCCTGCATATCATGTGTTTCATATGTAGAGCTACGCTATATGTAAGGAACTGCTTTTTGGTTTGGCTTAGGTTATTAATACCAAACCAAAATAATATGCATTGGTTAGCAATATATTCCTTTACTCCTCAATGTAAATCATTCCTTTTAAACAATGAGCATTCCTGTGGGACTGCGTGACGTGAAAAGGGATGTATCCTTCTTACTACAGGAAAACAGCATTACTCCTGGAAGAAAATTGATACCACAACAGCATAGAATATTTTCCTTTTGAATGTAGAGGGAACATAGGATAATACTATGAAAGCCAGCATTTTCCCTTCTTAAACCGAAGAACTGAAAACCATATAGGCCAGTGCAGTGATATGTATCAACTCATTTGCTCTACTGACAAGTACAGCCCACTAGGTCAGTCAAAACCTAAACTGCTGTCTTTGAACTGCACTATATGAACTTACAAAATTTATAAACTTTCATAAACAATCTATTTGGAGCTTTTGAAAGGATTTCTGTACCATGCTCCATTGCAGGGTGTTTGGCAATCAGAAAGAGTGTTCCCAAGAAGATCAGGACAAACAAAAAATAATTGGATGTGAGCATATTGTAGCAGATTTTCAATGAAACGAGGATAAAGAAAATTTATTTTTTTAAAAGGCATTTTGATGTATAGCAGATAGAGACAATGGTACTCATCACNATGGTTAATATATTGAAAAGACCATCTTACAAAGACATGCGCTAAATTACAAGTTGAGAAACAGGAACATTTTTTCCACAGGGCAGACTTAAGTCATAATTAGTTACTACTTTTTTTTTTTTTTTAATTTCTCTCTACAGAGGAATGATTGTGAATCAGGAAAAATAAATCACCAAATCATCATCATCATCAAATAAATAAGTAAATATATAGAAAACATATTTCTTTTTGAGATTATTTTTACAGAAAAGGTTGCAGCTAGCATTTCTCAGCATCTGAGAAGAGCATTATGATATTAGTATTGAAAACTGTAGATGTGCAGATCAACAGGGCATTTTCCTTTGTATGAGAAGTACTGAACTCTCAGCCCCAAATTTTTGCATCCCTTTTTTTTTTGTCTATGAAAATTTTCAGTGTAATGCTGTCAATTGATCTTAGCTTAAGAAACCATGTAGTAATTAAAGAATGTGAAAGTTATTCTCTGAAGGAATATAGGGCTTTTTGAGTGTAAGATAGGGAAAGCAATCTTCAAAAGGAACAAGTACAATTAGGCACTTAAACCCAATTGGTACTGTGAACAGTTTGACTTTTGCTGACTTTTAGACTCTCTCCCCAAAATGCCTTATTAATATGTTTTAGCAAATTTATTATGAATTGTACGTGTTGTAAAGAACAATACGCCCTACTTCATGCCGCACATGCTATGTTTCTGAAGTTCAACACAGTCAGCTGCACAGGCTCGATTTGGGGTTCCTGTAGTTTAGTGAGTTTAGTTATTTCTGCTTTGAATTCATCAAAATGATGCATTTTGATTATGAACTACACTACAGGAAGTGTAACTGAAGGAATTTGAAGCAATGAAAAGGGTCCTAATGTAACTCCTATTTATTTACTTCAGTTACTTGTCACCCTAGAATAAATCAAGTTACATTTATTTTTTTTATTATTTCTTATGTAGATGGAGGAGTGTACCCACCTATTTTGTTGACTGAAGCAATCTGACAATGAAATGTGATATTTACCAGCTTAAATGAATATACAGGAATCAATAGAATATATTTTGAGTATCTTGTCAACAGTGGGAAACTGTATACTGACAACAAAAATATAGCTGAAAAATACATGTTTCAACAGAAGATCTTTTAGTTTGAAAATGGAATGTCATTAAAACCAAAACTTTTTTAGGAACTAGATTTGCTTTAACATAGACAACAAGGTAAAATTCTAAAAAATGTAGTTTTATTTGTTTCCTTTCAATAATTAGGTAATAAAGAAAGGTCTGTTTTTCTCAGCTGTCTTTTAGATTGCACATCAATGTAAAATGTGAATTTTATCACACTGTGTTTGAAGATGCTACATGGCATTATTAATATTTAGTCTAAAAATTTTTGACATTATATATGTATACATACAAAAGCTGAAATATTTTAAAAAAACCTATTTGTCATTTTGTGTAATGAGATTTTTGATGGTACTGAATCAATTCAGAGTAGCCACTGCATTTGGAAAAAATTCAGATTTTAGTTTTCAGAAATCTTAAGTGGTAGTTTTTCACATGGAATGAAATCCATTTTCTAAATAGATTTTTAACTATTTTTCTAGTTCAAAATATCATCCTATTTGGTCTCAGTAGACGTTTTTTAGTTAGATTTATCAGGTTTCATTAAATTTGTAGTTTGTATTTTCTTTGTTTCAGTAATGTAAGATGGAGGCCTTCATAATTTTATTGCCATCTTTCCCTGAATGCATACCACTCAGCTATCATTTCCAACATAAAGTACAACTATATAAAAAAACCACGTTTGCTCTTATATACATACAATTACCTTGATCATCAAAGGAAGTCAAAACAATATTTTCAAAACTGACACATTTTCTTTTGTCTACAACTACATCTGGAATTGGTTTTTTAATGTACATTCGGCTAGATATGTACTAAACCCCTTCAGTGGACCAGATTTCCAGCTCTTGGCACTGCTTTGAATTCTGGTTTCAGCCCAGAATTCTGTTTTGTGTAAAAGGGAAATGAAATATCCTTTTCTACCTGCATCTGTAATGCCTGAAATCAAATTACCATTACCCTTTCTCTAGGACTTCATTTTGATTCCTGTGCTCTAAGAAACTTCATGTTAATTCACTGTAAAGTAAGGACTGTCACATTAGCCAGAATCAGATGGTGTGAAGCTGTTTTGTTTTCACTCAGGTGAAACTGTCACTTAGCATAACTGTAGGGTGAATTTCAAACATTGCAGGAGCTCCATCTGCTTGGATATTAGATTTCCAACAATTACACTTAGAGAAAAGATGATAGGTCATGGGAAGACGATGAAGAGAAAATAATGCCTTTATGATTTGCAGGGCTAGAAGCAGAGGGCAAAGAATTCACAAATCACCACCTTTTTTTATAAAAAGAATAATCACAATTTATTTTATTAATTAGCTATGGTGGGAGGAATCAAGAAGTTGTAAGAACCTGGCTATCAGACAAACAAAGCTTTGTTTCTTGCCACAATATTAAATGATTTAGATAGGAAGGAAGAGTCTGTTTAATTACAGGTTCATGGGGAGAGAGTTGGAAGAAGTGTCTGCTGTATTCTAGACACACGGAGACATCTGCCAGTGCATCTTTCTGTTATTGTAATTACATTGGAAATCAAATCAATTATACACACACACACATATAAAAATGAATATATTTATCTATATTTTAAAAATTGGCTTTATGTCCATTAACTTTGTACCGAAATCAGTGCAACAATGCAGAAAGAGATAATTAAAATTATTGTTTCATTAGAAGTTTCAGTGTGAAGAACACAGAACGTCCTGAACTTACTGCAATCAACTATGACACCTAATTAATAAACTGAAACAGTTGAATAAACTCATAATGTTCCTCTATTTTTTTTAACTATACACACACACACACACTTGAAATACGGTTCCATGGAATGAGATTTAAGTCAAGCTGTGTTTAATACTTTTTGATAATAAAACCTTATCAGACATTTTTTATCAGAAATTTGACTTGTTCATAGGTTCCTAATTCTGAGCCCAAAAGAAATCCTTTCCCTTAAATTATGTCCAGTGACACGACAAGATGCAATGGGCACAAACTGAAACACAGCAGTTTCCATGTGAACATCAGGAAACACTTTTCCTGTGATGGTCACCAAGCATTAGCACAGGTTGCTCAGGGAGGTTATGGAGTCCCTGTCCTTGGCGATATTAAAAAGCTGTCTGGACATAGTCCTGGGCAACTGGCTGTAGGTGGCACTGCTTGAGCAGGGGGGTTGGACAAGATGACTTCCAACCTCAGCCATTCTGCGACTCTGAAAATCCTTATGTGATCCCAGCCCCCTCTAGACCAGCCTAGTAGCAATAGTTGCCTATTCCTTCTAGGTTTTGTTTGTTTGTTTGTTTAGATTTAATTTCAGGGTTCCTGTTTCTCTAGAGCAATAGGATTCATTGACAAGAATCTTTCTCTTTGCATAATTGTCTCAAAAAAAAAAAAAGAATGGCTTTACTTTACATTGAAGTGGATTACTTTAATCTGTATACTGAAATGCCATACTGAGATGCATTGAGTCTCATTTTTTTACAATAAACAAATAGATTGTCCAAGATGAACAGAGACCTGTATATTCTTACACTTCCTAGACAGTTATAAGCTGAGTATGTCTAGACCACTTATTTTGCAGAAATCTGTAGAAGATCTTTCAATTCTAACCCTTATTCTTCAATCAGATTACAGTAGATAGAGCTTAAATGCTGTGATTTTGTTTTTCTTGGGACAAATGGCAACCTGCCATTGTCTTCAGTCTACCAAATCGGAATTTAAACCAGATCATAGGCTTGAAGTTAAGCTTGAACTAAATCCATGTGGGTCCTGGAAGGTTGAAGCAGAAGTTGTGCTGTATCACTGTGAATATGAGGGAAAGAAAATAAATAAACACTGCCATCTAATTTAGCTGAATTTTCATGTTATTTACAGATTCTTAAAATATTCTCTTCCACTGGGGATGTAAGACCATTATTTAGGAAACTGAGTATTTTTCTAACATGGAATGCTATTTGTCCTAATTAAGGACTCCATAAATCACAGTCCATTTTTCGACTTCTTAATATTGTAAGTCATAATATTTACTTTGTGAACTCAGTGTCATGGTTTCAGGTCAGCTCAGGTGGTAACAAAGCACCACGAAGCCGCTCACTCACTCCCCACCCCCGCCCCTGGACACATTGGGATGAGGAGAAAATACAAAGGAAGGCTCGTAGGTCAAGACAAGGACTGGGAGGGATCACTCCCCACTTATGGTCACGGGCAAAAGACAGGCTCAACTTGGGGAAGAAACAAAATCCATTTAATTTACTACAAATCAAATCAAAAACCCAAGGGTATTAGGAAGGAAAACCAAATGTCAGAACACCTCCCCCGTCCACCCTTCCCGCCTTCCCGGCTCAGCTCCATTCCTGGTGCTTTCTACCTCCTCCCCCCGGTGGCGCAGGGGAACAGGGGATGGGGGTTGCATTCAGCTTGCCACACATTGTCTCTGCCGCTCCTTTCCTCAGGGGGAAGATTCCTCACTCGTTCCCTGCTCCACCGTGGGGTCCCTCCCACGGGAGACAGTCCTTCACCAACTTCTCCAACGTGGTTCCTTTCCGCGGGCTGCAGTTCCTCACAAACTTCCCTGGCG
>VYZV01008249.1:93963-109908 GCA_013401275.1 Pandion haliaetus | reverse complement strand
CCCAGGGCAGGTCTGGGGGAGGGCTGTGGTCCCTCCAGGAGGGGCTGTCGGGGTCCTCAGGAGGTCTGGGACCCCCTGAGAGGGGTTGGGGGGTGGTTTGGGGTGCCGGGAGAAGGCAGGGACCCCTGGGAGAGGGGTTAGGCTGGAGGTTGGGGCCCTAGAGATGTAGCTGGGGGCTGCAAGCTGGTCCCCCAGGGTGGGGCTAGATGGGATGAGCCCCCCACCTTGGGGAGGGGGATCGTCCTGGCCTTGCAGGGCTGGGGCTTGGCTGGGGAGCAGGGCGGCCTGGGCTGGGGCTACAGAGGATGCGGAAGGGAGACATCGGGTCCTCCTGTTCCTCAGGAACGGCATCTGGCTGCGTCGGGGCGGAGCTGAGGTCAAGGCCCCTCCAAGCTACATCTGGTGGCTGTGGGATGCGAGAAAGGTCCTTCTGGGGAACTGCTGATGATGGAAACAGCTACACCCTTACATGGGGAAAATCCTGGGGGGGCTCTGTGCCAGGGTCGGTCGTCATTGCTGGCTCTGTGCTGCAAAGATGGTTTTGCTTTTGGTGCGCGCTGGCTCATCCCGAGCATCAAACGACTTCTACAAGGTTCCCGTGCTTCTGGGAGCACTTTAGAGACTTGTGCTCACAGATCCTCTTTGATCCGAGGGTCCCAAAGCACTTGGCAGAGGTTGGATAAATATTGTTGTCCCAGCTTTGTTGCTGGAGAGACCGAGACCGGCGCAGTCGAGGGAAAAACAACTCGGAGTCAGGAAAAGGTCCCTGGAGTCAAGAGGGGATTGTTCCCACAGAAGGCTCTGCTGTCTGCTTTTACCATTAGGGCAAGACTTGCTCTGAAAAGGCGTTTGCTGTCACAGTTAGAGAAAGGGCAGCAGTTGTCCCTGCCTGCTGCAAGGGACCTGGAGCTTTGCTCTGTGTTTTTTGGTCCCAGCAGCCCTGGGGAGGGAGCTGAAGCCGCCTTCAGAGCTGGGGGTCTGTGCAGACGGACGGACGGAGCATCTGTCCCGGCGAGGGCTGGGACACAGCGACAGGATGGGAAGGAGGAGAAAACCCTCCTGGGAAGGAGGTCGGCTGACTCTACCACCGTTCCTGCCCTCTGCTCTGCGGCCGTGGATGGTCACGTCTGCTGCAGCGCAGGGTGGAAGCGGGGCCCGTCCACCGCCGAGCTCCCGAACCGAGGCGATCCCGGCTCCGCCTGTGGGATCCCAACCAGGGCAGGAGGGAGCAGGGCCAAGCTTGGGATCAGCCAAAGGCTGAAAGCGGGATCACCGGGAGCGTGGTTATGCTGACATCTAGTGAGGTTGTCTCCTCCGGCGAGCTGGGGAGGCGTTCAAAACCCTCTGAGGGTTTGATTCTTCCGAGTGGCCAGTGGGCAGGAGTTGTGCGTCCTCTTGGCGAAGGTGCAGCTCGCCCCTAGGCACCCACACCGGCCCGTCGNCATGGAGCCAAGCAGGACCCACACCACTGCCCTCGCATCGTCCTTCCCAGTTAGGCTGAAGCCTATAGAGAAGACAAGCAGCTCCCTGCAATCACTGGTGCCCTTCGCCTGGTTTTCTTGCCTCACTTTCCACCCTGCCACCACCCGATCTGCCGCTTGCAGCTGTCCCCATCATGATCGGACAGCTTAGGATCAACTGACATGATGCAAAATAGAAAATAAGATACAACCATCTCTTTTTCGTGCAGCCAGTGACTTCTATTTTATAGCCTCCTGTAGCAGTCACAGCAGTGAAGCACAGGCCACGTCCTGCCTCACTGGTGCTGGGGGGGCTGATAATCCTGGCGGGCAGCACAGGCAGGAGCTGCCCTCTCAGGGTGCAGCTGTGAGCAGAAAGTGAGACTGGGGAGAGGAACTAGAAATAACCAGAGAACGGGGAGAGGAAGAGTGTGGCTCACCAGGGATATCGCAACCCAGCCCCAGGCCGGTGTGTTTGCTTCTGGGGTGGGTCTGTTCAGCTGAATGTGGTTCCTGAAGGAACAAAGATCAAGTTCCCAGTAAGGCTGGGTTATGGCAGAGCTGCCTGTTTTCAGGAGGACTGTAAACCAGGTCAATGCTCTGTGGGGGATCCTGGTGCCTGTAAACCACGCCAGCCTGGGGCTGTCACTGTCCTGTCTCCAGGGAAAAGCTTACAGCTTCCCCATGCTGCTGCCAGGTGGTTGGTGCCTCATCCCTTTTCCCTCCATGCACCATGGGAATATTTGCTTCTCTTTTTAGCCATGAAATGGCTAAAATGCCTTTGTGTCCCCTAGACAGCACCCTTTGGCTTGTTGCAGCTGAAGGAGAGCACTTATCCCTGCTCTGTTAAGGTGTGAGGAGGGCACTTGTCCAAGCTCCAGCCCAGGTCCTTGTGATGCTCAGTAGCCTCAGACTCCTCTGCAGGAGCAAACACAGTCCTGGCAGGGGCTAAGGCAATCCTGTGCTTTCAGAGCTCCCTGAGCCATCTCTAGTTAAGGCTAAGCCTAGAACACCGGCCTGCGTGCAGTGTTTCATTTCCCAGCAAAGCAATTTAAAGCTTCATTCCTGGAAAAAGAAGTTTCTTGGTAGCAGGAAACCATCTCGCTGTCCCATCGGTTTCTGGCCACGTACTGCAGTGCCTTGGCTGCTTACATCCTTGGAAACAGGGGGTTTGCAAAACATTAACTAAAGCCCACCAAAACAGGTCGGTAGCCTTCAGTCTCTGTTTGCAGATAAAGTGAGCGACCTCAGCCAGGTGGCACAGACAAGGTGACCCCTGGGGACGGCCAAGAATGCCTCTGTCCTGCACGCCTTGGGCTGCGCAGCTGACCCTGGCTTAACTCTGCCTTCCCCAGCTGGTGACAGATCCCAGCCCGCCTGGGGATCAGCGTGCCAGGGAGGTGGACCCGCTCACCGTGATCCACTGGTCAGCGCCTCTGTCCCAAGCACAGCCCTGCTCCAGCAATCCTGCTTCTCCCCAGAGCTTCCCAGGCTGAGCTAATTTCCAGCTGGATCTGTTCCCTGATCCAGCACCCCTGGAGACTTGCTGGCATAGTGGGGTGGCTGCGCTATCAGACACCCCTTTCCATGGGAGCCTGTGCTTCGTTCAGCTTGAAGCATCCGTGGAACCAGCCCTGGGTGACTTCTGCTGCAGCATGGGGCACGTGGGTTCCTCCAGCCCAGGGGCCAAGGGAAAACCATCCCTGCCAGCAGCTGTTTTGAGTGTTTCATATATCTCTCTTGCTGCAAGATAAACCTGAGGCTCTTTGCCCTTTCCCTGGAGATAAGGAGGGGGGTTATTCCTCACCCTCTGCAAGGAGAGACTTTTCTCGCACTTCCACTTATCCCCCGCAGGGTAAACAGACACAGCGTGGCCTCTTTTACCTCGGGGACTGTCCCTCGAGTCACTCCTGCTGCCTCTGCGTGCCTCAGCCAGGAGGGGACCTGCCTCTTGGTAAAGCCACCTTTGGTGACAAACAGAGGGTATAAGTCCAATTTTGCAGGTTCATGTGCTGCCCTTTGGAGGCTATGACTGATGTTTGCTTGGTTTTGTCCCCTCTGCAGTCACCTCCCAGAACAAGTGCCCTGTGGTTGGGGTGAACATCTGTCTGTGACCCATCACCTCCCAGCCCCCTCTTCCACCTTCCCCCTGGCACATCCAGCCCTGATGGCACATCACTGGCTCACCTCAGTGCTGCCCTGTGGCGTGACCAGGGCAGCACCCTCCCGAAATGCTCCTCTGAGAGCTTTGTGCTGCAAGAGAGGCAGAGGTGCCCACCGGTCCGGGCTCAACCATGTGCATTGGGAGCTGGCACCCAGCAGGTTTCCCCATGGCTCAAGGTGAGCCTTGCAGCTTGACCGGAGGTCCTGGGAAGGGTACAGGGTACACTAACATATTCCAATGAGTATCAGTAGGGAGAGGGGTGCCCACAGCAGCCTGCCTTCCCCACTGAGCAAGCCCTGGGTGCTGGGATGTGGGCCTGTACCCCCGAAAGGCTCTTTCTACAAGCCCCACTGCTCACGTGCGCTTTCACTGATGTACAATGAAAGGCTCTTTCCCTTGGGAACAAAAGGGACCAGACAACCTGGTTCCCTGAGCAGAACAGAAACCCTCTGCTCCCTTCCAGCATGGGCAGCAGTGCCCCCCAAGTTCAGGGGAAGGCTCCCCAAGCCCCTGGCACCAGATGGATAACCCCTGCCCCAACTGGCCCAGAAGCCTGTCAAAGCCTGTCAGCTGGGAATCCGGGCTGATTCCCAGCTCCCACATATGGTTTCTGGGCAGCACAGCCGCAGCCCATATGCCGTTACAGGCATCAGCTCAGCAGGTGCTGAGCACACAGCTGACACCCTGCATTTTCCATGTTCTGGCTTTGATTTTACAAGGCCAGCACTGCCCATACATCAGCCCCGACTCATGGCTCACCCGGCTGGCGCAGAGGGGACAGCAGCCATGTAACTCCAGCCCTGCAGGGACGTTCTTCCTGGGCACTTGGGTGCAGTTGCTTCATCCTCAAGGTTAGTGTGGATTAAGCCATTCTACAGCTGCTACTGGAGGCCAGTGGTAGGTGCTGGCAGCATCTCTCCATGCATTTCTGGCCAGGCAGACTTCCCATGCCAGAAAAACTTTTTCATGCTTGGAGTGAAAGCCCTCTGTAATCATGACTGAAGCAAGACACGGTCTCTGCTTCAAGGCTGGAGTTTTGCCCAGGGCTTAGTGCTATCAACTCCTATGGTCATTCCTACCCCCCTGCCTTTTCTTAAAAGTCTCAACTAGAAGAGGTGTGCTCAGCTAGGAACATCTGGGCCCCAGTTCAAGCTCAGTATGGTTTTAGTCTCCTGAGCTGGCTGCAAAAAACCTCAACAGAGACTTCTCCTGAACCCCACAGAGCCAAAAAAGAGGAAGCAAAGAATAAAGTGTCCCTGATCTCTGTTGAAACTCTGAAAAGAAAAGCCAGCAGCAATCTTTCAAATCCTTGGAGACAGCAGCGCTGCCCACACCCCTTGGAGGCAGCCAGGTCATAGCAATGGTCAGGATGACTCCTCGCAAACCCGGCCAGGAACAGGACAGGGGTCAGTACACTTGCAACACTCAAGCTCTGTGCTTGGCTGGAGCACTGCCCTCCTCCTCCTCTTGCAGAGGGTGTACATGGCACCTACCTGCCCTGCCACAGGGGCTTCAGGGAGCACTGGCTTTGTCCCCCTTGTTTTGCCCTGCCCTTGTTCCTTTGCTGCAAGCTCCATCCCTGGGGGAGCAGGGGGTACCCAGGCCATGGCTAACACTGCCTCTTGCCCTCTACTCAGCGCAAAGCCAGCTCCTTGCATTATCCCTTTTGCTTCTTTCCATGACCCACGCCATAGTGGCAGAGTGGGGCCCAGCTGAGCGTTCCCAGCTAAGGTCTAATCCCTCTGCCTATTTTTAAAACCCCATCCTCATTCCACTCCTTTGTACCCAAATGGGGAACAAAGGATGAGCCATCCTTCCCCTGAGCCCCCCTGCGCAGGGGGCCTGCTCTCAACTCAGGCACTGACCCCACAACTTTCTTGGTGTGACAAACGTGCTTAACAAAAGGCAACAGCCCTGTCCCCCAGCACAGCGGCCACGGGGAACAGCAGAGCCGTCACAGTCCCCTCACACTGGGCATTTGCCCCAACTGTATGGGAGGCTGCTTCATCTCTGGTGCATCCTCCCTGTGCTTACTCCAGCCTGCTTTTCCCCTCAGCATTACACTTGCAGTGCAGTGCTCCTGCTGAGCGGGGAGGGCAGGGCTCTCCCCATTTCTGCTGCAGAGAGGGGAATGTGAGAGCAAAGTATAAATATCCATGAAGATTAGCACTTGCACAGCACTCTGCCCTGGGAGAAAGTGTTGCGTGTCTCCCACAGCCCACATTCCCTTTCTCTCCGCTCCCCAGCTGCCTCTCCTGTTCCCAGCCCTGGGTTCACAATCTCTGCAGCCAGCACTTTGATTTCATTCCTCCCTCCACCCCCATTCCCTCTTGAAAGGAAGAAAATAATAGAGCCTTTGTTGGGTCACTGCGGCACAGGCACCAAGCAAGGAGCCGCACGGGGGGTAAGGGGCTGCCGGGCACAGCCGCCTGCCTGGATTATGGCATTCCTGCGCCTTCAGCTGAGGGGAAGTCAATCCTGCACCCCATGGTGTGTAAAGGGACCCGGGGCTTGCCAACATCCACAGAAAAAACAGCCAAACAAAAAAATCCTCCACACTCATGCTGCTGACTTCCCCCAGTTTTATGTAAATTAATATTAATAGGTCCTCAAGTTTGGTTTCTGTACAGATATATACAAATAGGAAATATTTACATCATTAAGTTAATTAGGCTCTATAAAAAAAACAACAGCTTTCCACATTAGTGTCATATGTACAGACAGCAGAGGTGAGCTCACGTCCTTGCCGCGGTCACATTGACAGTGTAATGTACACTAACCATTACCCCTGGTCCCACAGGCAATCGGCCCCGCACGGGCCGGGCACAGACAGGCAGCGGGCACGAGTGTTACGAGCAAAAGGACCCCACTCTGGGCTTTTTGCTCTCCAGGACCCGTCAGGGAATAGTGTTTGTTTCTCATGAGGCACACAGGTACCACAGGGTCAATTCGTGTAATGTACACTACCAGCACTCTGTGGGTCCCATGGAAAGCACAAGACCGGCACAGACCTCGCGTTCGAGTCGGTGGATGCTCTGCACGGCTTCTCCCAGGCGCCCCTTGACAGCGCACACCTACAGCAGCACGAGGCTGGTCCAGTCCCGTCCCGGAGGGCCGAGTCCTTCGGAGAGCCCCGGTGTGAGCGGACGGACCCAGCCCGGGGTCACACGATGCTGGCCAGTTCTGTGTTGTCCGACTCGGAGCTGCTGTTGCTCTCCTCCCTGGGGGCAAAGGGTTGGGGAGGAGGCATGAAGTAAGCCATGGAACAAGGCTTACCTGGAAGCAGACCTCTGCCTTGGAGCTTCCGAAGGGCTCAAGAGGGATGGCACCACATTGCACAGTCCCAAACTTGTTTTCTTTAGCAACTGGGGTGGGTTCACTGTTGATCTCAAACACTTTACGCCATCTCTTTGGAAGTCAGGATTGGGAAAAGCTAGCCCTGCCCTCACCCCACCACCCACGGGGCCTGGAGGATTCCTGGACAAGTCACAGTGTGTCCCAACCCGTCTGGGCCTGATCCTGCCCCACACACCCTGCTGGCACGCCGTGCTTGCTACCTCCATAGCACAAGCCGGCACTCACCGTAAGTCCTGCAGGGCTTTCTTGTTTTTCCTCCGCTTCTCCTCATCGATGGGGTACAGCTTGAACAGAAGCAGGCCCAGCAGGATCAGCCCCACTGGCACAGCCGACACCAGCATCTTCAGGGTGAAATTCACCTCGCTGGGCTGGGAGCAGCCCCGGGTCTGGTACCCTGCAAAGCTGTGGACAGAAAGGGACCTTCAGGCAAAGGAGTTTGTAGGAGGCAAACCTGTCCCTGCGGGGAGAGGTTCATGGAGCCACAGCTGGATTTGGACCCCGCACCTCCCTCCCAGCCCTTGGGAAGCAGAGATGCCTGGATGTGGAGGCATCAGGGTGGCCTGCCTCCCTCCCTCCCTCCTCAGCTCCCACGCAAAAACTCACTCTAAGCTGAGTGTGGAGATGCCCAGGGAGACCCCAGAGGTGAACTTAGTGAAGAAGACATAGAAGGAGAAGAAGATGGCTTCATGGCCATGGGAGTTGGGGTGCTGCAGCTTGAAGTCATCTATGACGTCTGGGAGCATGGACCTGCACGGAGAGTGGGATGGTGAACACTAGGACTGAGCCAACAAAGCATCTCCTCTCCCTGCTGAGAGGATTTCCCTCCAAGAGCCCCATCTTGGGCTGAAAACACTGCAAAAAGACCTCCCAAGGATTTCTAACCACTCCAGCAGGCCCTGGAAGCACCTTGCCCAGCTCTCGGGGTGCAGGGCTGAGAGCACCAGGACCTCACACTCACCAGGGCAGGAGGAAGGCAGCGGCGACACTGATCCCAGCTGCAACAGCCACAATGTAGGTGATGATGAGGTTACTGTCCAGGACAGCCACCATGATGAGGAAGGGGATGGCAGACTGGACAGGGAACAGAAACCAGGTTGTGTCAGCAGTGCCTGACCCAGTCCTTGGCCTTTCCCCTTCCCTCCCATGCATGCCAGCCCTCCAACCACAGGGATGGCCAGGGAAGCAGCAGTGCAGCCTTCCTCCCAGAGCCCCACAGCAGCCATTTCTGCCATCCATGACAGCACAAAGAGCAGGATGAGGGGCAGGCACCAAACCAGCAGCACCAGCCACCCCTGCCCAGCTCCAGGCCCTCTCAGGGGGGGCACAGCTCTGCTTATCCCATGTGGGAAACACCATCCTCACATGCATCTCTGCACACAAGGGGACCCACTCACCGACATGCCCACATAGACAGCCGTCTTCTTCCCAAAGCGGGTAAGGAACCACTGCCAGAGGGGAATGGTCAAGGTGGCCGAGAGCTATGGGAAAAGAAGGAGGTCATAGTGTCACTTGCTGGCCAGGCTCTTCTCTGGGGGAAAAGCTCTTCCCAGCAAGGAGCAGCTCCTGGGCATGGCCTCCTCCATCACATTTCCAGCTTTTTCCAGCACCTCTGATTTCCACATGCTCCCAGGGCTGGCACACAGCCACACTGCCTGCTCCTGCCCTCACCCCATCCCTCGCCTGCCTCCGCTTCCAGGAAGGAGAGCTTGTAATTGGAGCGGGTGCATGGGGCCACCTCCTTCCCTGGTGAAGAGCACCCTGGCACCAGGCACCACCAGCCTCAGGGCACCCATCAAGTGCCAGCACACCTGCCCAAACAAGGGGAGGACCAGACTTGATCCTCAGTGCTGGGAAGGGACCCGATCTTGCCACCGCTGCCTGTACACAGCATGGCCAAGGGCCAGGCTCTGTGGGGACCTTGGCACCTTGGACCTCTCCTCCCCATTGAGCAGGGAGGGTGGGAAGGGCTCCCAGGGATGAGGCAAGCTGGAAAGGGCTCTCAAGGAGCTGTTTTGCTCCATCTTCCTGGCAGTAAACACTGAGATCCTTTTCTCGAGGCAGGGGGGAAGGGAGATAGTGGCAGGATTTGGACAAAAGGCCCCCACGGCTCCTGGTTTCCCCCATCTCTGGCCGCCTTCACACAGGAACAAAGGCCTTGCTGTTCCTGCCAACCCACCCGGCCTTTGCAGGACATTTGGCAGCTCCTTCTCCCCCCCCCTCCTCCCAGGGGACCTTCGGTCACTGTCCCCATGGCAGACCATCGCAGCCCCACAGCCTCCCTTCCCCTCAGTCCACAGAGCACCCATCCCGTGCCAGCTCCTGGGTATGACCCACGGGATCCCACAGCGCACATCCCACTGCAGTCCCGGCCCCGAAGGGCTCCAGGACAGGGCTATACGCACCATGATAGCCAGGAGGATGTTCTGGAACTCGTTGCGGAAGCCCAGGGTGTAGGTGCAGAAGAGGGCAAAGTTACCCTCCAGCAGCTGCAGAGGAGGCAGACAGCAGTTAGGGGGGGGGACAGGCACCCCAGCCACCCCAGAGGGATGTGCTCCTCCTCACAAGGCTGCACCCAAAGCATAAGCAGGGAAAGAAAGAAGCCATTCACTGACCCGTCCGAGGGCATGAGGCCACATCCTTCCTCTCTGCCTGGGGCAGCTCTGGCTCATCAAGCTGCCGCCTCACATGCTCCCAGCCCGCTGGGATCCTATTTGGGCCCTACGTGGCTCATCCCCCAGCCATCTCCAAGCTGTGCTGCTGCCACTCCCTTGCCCCGATCCTTCAAGCCTGGCTGTGCTTACCATGAAGGCTAGCGAGGTGAAGAGGAAGCCGGCGATGAGTTTGATATAGGCACCGTGGTTCATCACCAGCTTCAGCCCCTGGAAGAAGGAGACAGGCTCATCCGACTGGAGCTCAGAGGACTCTGGGGAGCAGAGCAAATCAGCCTGTCGTTAGACTCACTGAAACAGCACCCTTGGGTGCAAGGGGTGCAGTGCCTCATGCCTGCTGCCGAGCAGCCTGCACAAGCCCCTGCCCACCTGCAGCATCCCACCTCAATGGAGTCAGGGCAATGCCTGCAGGGACCTCCCTGCCTTCACGCAGGGGTCCCTCAGCCCAACGGAGGTGAGAGGATGGCCTGGCAGATTCACCCAGGATAGGCACAGCTGGTCACAAAGCAGAGGGAAGGAAGGACAGAAGCTACTGGACTTTGGATATCACCTTACCCTGGGATGCCCTAGCTGGCACTAGCAACCTTGGCCAGCCAAAACCGTGCAAGATAAATGTTATCTCTGACAGTGCAGAGCAGAGAGCTAAGTCCTCAGGGCTGTGCTGTAATGTACCCTAGGGATGCTCTGGCCTCCTGCCCACAGTGCTGCCCTTCTGCAGCACCTTCCGCAGGCCCCCACACCCAGACCTCAGCTCTACCTGCCCCTCTCTGGGGCTTGAGCCAGAAATGAGGGCCCGAGAGCTCAGCCAGGCTCCTGGGAAGCCCCTGGCAGGAGCTACAGCATTTCCAAGAGATCAGAGTATTCCAGCACGTCTCAAGCCTCACCTCTCTTCTCCCGCACGCCCACTGACAGGATCACGGCACAGAGGATGTAGAGTCCCCCGATGACCCCCGCAGCAATCATGTAGGCATTTCTCTGTGCAAGGGAGGGGAGTGGTGAGGGAGGGGGCTCATCCCAGGAGCCAGCCCGATCAAAAAGGCAAGGAGAGTGTGACAGGAGCTGCCAGCAGGTCCCCCTGGCTTACCGTGTCTGTAAGCGACCCAGTGTCATGGGTCATGTTTAGCTCCTCCATGGCCACCGAGGAGTTAGTCTTGCCGATGAAGAGGGGGCTCTCAATGCAGGGGGTAACCACCTTGCCCACGATCTGGCCCTGGATGGCGGTGCCCAGCACAGTGCCCAGCACTTCCACTGTCATACCTGGAGGGAGAGGCCAGCGGGACTGAGCACAGCCCTTGGGCACCCAGGGCAGGGGTGAAAAATCCTTCTCCAAAGCAGAGCCTCCCCAGCTGCTATTCATTCCCCTTCACCAGGAGAAATGAGCCAGCTCAGCTCTCTCACAGCTCCCTCCAAATCACCAAGAGATATAGCCACAGGGAAGGAGAGTATCTGCTGGGGAAACTGAGGCAGGGAGAGAGGCCAAGACTTGGTCATGCTGCTCCCACTGCTGTATGACAGAGCAGAAGGAAAGACACAGGAGCTTGGATCCCCCATCATCTGCACCAGGCCCTTGGCCATAACAGAGACCACCTCCCCATCAGTAGAGAAGGATGTCTGCTGGAGGAGCTGGGGAAGAGCTTGACCAGCTGCAGTTCAAGCCCTGAACAACGTTCATCACACACCATCCTTAGGCATGCCAAGCCCTTTCAGCAAGGCATCTGGAGGAGGATCATGCCCCAGCAAGAGCTGAGCACTGGCTGCCCCCCACCCATGTCAAGGAAAAGAAGGAAATACTCTTACGGTAGGCAGTGGCCGAGTCCCGCTCGCTCTGCTCCCTGCTGATGAACATGGTCAGCGCCGAGTAGGGCACGTGGAAGCACTGCAATGGCACAAGGGGAATTAGCTCCGGGACGGGAACCTGCCCCTCTGCATAGCTCAGTGAGGTAAAGGCAGGGATTCGTCCTCTCCATCCCTCACCCACCAGCCCTGGTGTGCGCAGAGCCCAACTCACCGTCACAAGGGTCTGGAAGATGCAGTAGAAGACGAGGTACCACATCACTTGGCCTCTGGAGATGTCTGGCACAAACCAGATGAGGAAGTAGGAGATGACGGCAAATGGGGTGGAGAAGATGATCCTTTGGGAAGACACAGTGTTAGCCTTGCAAGCACACAGCACCTGGGTAACCCCACCAGCCCAGCTCTCCCTGCTGCCACACATCCAGTGGGGTTCAGGCATCTGATTTTGGGGGCTCCTGAGCTGCTCCAGGGGTGGCCCACCCTGCTCCAAACACTTGGATGAGAGGTGGTTGCCACAGGGGTGATTCAGACCAGGCTGAAGGCAGCAGCTCAGGTATCACAGGATGGGAAGGGGAAGAGCTGACTCAGACTTCCAGGGAAGAGCTTTATTTGCAAAACCAGACATCCCTACTTTGGTGGAAGCAATTGATCTGCTCCTGCCTTTGGCTTCCATCCCTGGCCCCGACCTCTCCCCCAGGCAGCACTGCTGTGTGTTCAGCAGTATGTAATCACCTCCCTCGTCCTGGCAAGGGCTGGGGACCAGCCAGGTAGCACAGCCAAGCAGCTCAGCCCCGCGGGCCCAGCAGCCAAATGCCTCTCACCAGCTTGGCTTTGCTGCCAGCCGCCGCTCCAAGCCCTGGTCCCAGGGTCAACTCCGTTTTGCTGGCAGGGATGGGGCAAACCACCAGCCTGCGGCAGACTGGCTCCTTCTTCCACCCCTGCCCCTGGAGCTGAGGGTACAGGGACACGGGATGCAAAGCACAACAGAAGATCAGAGGGAATTGCTCAAGCGCTGGGCCTTGGCAGCAGTCCCAGCAGGACTGGCCAGTGAGGGTGATCACAGCGGGAAGCCACCCAGAGCATCTCTCTACTTTATCCAGCGCATCTCATAACCCTTCTGCTACAACCCAGACAGGGAACAGCTACACCCTGCACCAGCAGCCCAAGGACACTATGAGCACTCAGGTCCTCCATCACTTGGGAAGGCACGGGAGGAATTCCTCCTCCTGGAGGGATGCGAGCCAGGTATTGAGGTTACTTCCATATCTGCTTAGGAGACTTATCTTGCTTGGGAATTTGCAAGCACCCTGCAGTCCACAAACGACTGGACAAGGGCTGCATCCTGGAATGAAGTCAGCAGGACCGGACACGGGACGAAGCCACGCATGGTCAGGCCTGGCCCTCTGCCGCTCTGCTGCCAGGGTACAGCAAAATCTTTCCATCCGGGCTGACGTACAGGACGCAAAGTTTAAATTTAAAGTTGGGGGGCAGGGGGGAGGGGAGAACAAGAAACCGAATCTCCATGGATGGAGAGCCGGCAGAGGCATTGCACAGGACTCAACACATGCACATTTTTCCATGAGCACGTCACTCCGGCGAGGGGGAGGAAAGGGGCGAGCCGGCTCCAGCCACTCCTCTCCCGCGCGCTTATCGCCGCATGCATACGTGGAGCCAAGGGAAATTTTAAATGAGTCACCGCAGCCGCGCGGCGGGAACCACGTCACGCTCACACTGGGTGCCAGCGTGTTCGCGTCAGACGTGCCAATCCCCCCGCAGGCCCACCCCCGCAACTGGACCAGGGTGCCGAGCCCTGGCCGAGGCTGACCCGCAGGTCCTGGCAATGGCAGACAAGTGACTGAGAGTTACCCCTGACCGAGGCCGAGGTGATTAAGACGCTCTCGGAGGCTGCTGCCGTGACGCGCTCGCCCGCTCATTGGCCACGGCGCGATGGTGTGTTCCTTTGTGCCATGGCTTGCACACCCCTTCCCAGCCCGGCGGTTAACTGCAAACGGCTGCTGCCCCGGAGAAGGAAGGTCAAAGCCGGGGCTCTTCAGTCACCAACACGTCAAGGAAAAGTTTAGTCACCAGGGATGATCAAAGGAATGGGGACCTGCTCAGGGCTGGGGACAGAGCGGGGTCGCCGGGGCTGGGGGAGAGGAGGCAGCAGCCGGTGGATGAGCTGCTGGGGAAAAAGATGCCCAAAAAGTGTTTCAAAAAGAAAGAACTGAAAGGGAGAGAGGTGACAGCCCTCAGGGAAGGTCTCCTCTCTCCAGGAGCAGAGGCAGCCCCAAGCTTTAGCTAGAACTGCCGGCAGCCGGCTGGGGCTTGGCCTCGCAGATTAGACCCTTCAGAGCCCAGCAGAAACTTTGGGCGATAAACCCTTGCACACAGGGGTGTTACACAGGGTCACCTCACGGGTGCTGAGAGTTGGGGTGAGGCAGCAGCCTCGGAGATGACCCTGCAGTGCCTACAGCTCTTGGCTTTGCACACAGGGAAACTGAGGCAGCAGCAAGCAGCTCTGCAGCCACACCAGCCTGGGGCTGTGCAGCCCCACACAGCCAGCCCTACTGCAGCCGACAAACCCCGAGTTCAGGAGGTTTAAACTCAGCTCAACTGCATCCAAATTGGACTCGCTGGGTTGCCCTTGAGCCATGTACAATAGTGGCAAGCTCCTCGCAGCCGGCTGCCCCAGCGCTGCTGAGGGGCCCAGCACAAGTTGAAAGCTCTGGCTAATTTTAACGAAGCGGGAGCCGTTTGGAGGAATGCAGCCGCTCCATCCCCACCCCCTGCCTCGAGGATGCAAAATTACAGAGAGTGGAGCTGTGGTGGCCATCCGAGCACACGGCTATCCCACGCAGCCCTGCCTGCACGCCCAGGCGGCTCTGTACAGGCAGCCCTGCTCTAATCTCCAGACCCCAGACCCTGCCACATGTGTGGCTGTAGAGAAACTATTTCAGGCCATGCGTGGAGCCAGGCTTTAACAACGGCCGACAGCCACTGCCCAGAGCTATTCCAGGAAGGGCCGGAAGCAGAGGGTATAATCTGCGGGGGAAAGGACTGCATCCCTCTAATTCCACTCCCCCCCATGCCCACCCTCTCAACTGCATTGTATTTCAGCAATCCCACAAGCTCCCAGGATGTGAGTTATTTTAGCACCGGGACATGCCACCATGTCCGCACTTAGGCATTAGCACGCTGCAGCGCACCATGTCCCGCACAGGGGCAGGTGTTTACGGATGTCTTAACTCTGCCCTGGGTGCAGGCATGAGCCCTTTGAGGCTTTGCAAACCCCGTCCCATCTCCTCCAAATCCCCTCCGCACCCCTTCGTGCAGCACCCTGCTCCCAAAGGCAGCGGAAGCGCCCACGTGCAGGCACCCAGATCCATGACAATTGTTTTCCTGCCAGAAGAGCATCCTCGTGACTATCAGCTGGCATCCCACCACCGCGCATCAACTACGCACACCCCCGTCCCTCCTCCCTGTGGGTGTAATGCCACCTGCTCTGCTGGCAACATGGCCCTGCCACCAGCGAGGGCTCAGCAAACGCCGCAGGAACAAAGTCCAGCATGGGAGCAGCTCTCAGGGAGGCTGGAGCTGCTGCAGGCGCACTGACACAGAGGACAGCCAGGCCCACCACGTGCGGGGACGGTTTGGGACCAGTCAGAGTAACGGGCACAGACTTGAAGCCCCAGCTGTTGGCCGCACCTTGGGCTTTTTGGAGCACTTGGCATCTCACCTGGGTGAGATAGGGTATCAGCACGTCCTGCACTGCGAACCTCATGCCAAGAGAGACCCAAAGCTGACTGGGAGTGCTGTGACACATCAGGCAGGGATGTGAGGTGCTACAGGTGGCTCTTACCAGGGCATCAGGCGGCCAAAGCGGGTCCATGATGTTTTGCTGATGAAGAAGCCCACCATGGGGTCTGTGATGGCATCCCAGGCTCGCCCCACAAACAGGATGATGGAAGCGTAGAAAGGGTCCAGCTATCGGGAGAAGATCTTGTATCAGGACATGCAAACCCCCGTGCTCCCGGCTGCCCTTCCTGAGCTCCTCAAGACCTTCCCCACTGTACTGCGGCCCTGGCACCATTCGGGAGCAGGGGACAGGTCCGCCAGCCTCTCCCCCTCCTTCAGTGGGATTTGAGGCATGGTGACCCAGTCCCTCCCAGTGATGCCCCACCACGCTCTTTCCACACCAAACTCCCACACCTCAGTGCGAAGCTCCCCAAAACCCACCCTGCAGCCGGCACAAGGGTGCCCCACGGGCACTTCTCCCGCGGCTTCCCTCCTTATTTCACACCGACTCAGAACACTGCGGGTTCGTGGGCCGGATCCTACATCCCGCAGGACCGACACCGCCAGCCCGTTTTTATCGCCTGGGTAGCCCGAGGCACGGAGCGGCCGCACGGCTCCACGTGAGGGGCCAGCCCGGTGGAAACCCACGGCCCCACGCAGGACCGCAACTCCTGCGTGACTGATACACCCCCCCACACACACACCC
>VYZV01008249.1:59110-78790 GCA_013401275.1 Pandion haliaetus | reverse complement strand
TTGCTGAGGGTGTCGGGAGGCGGCCTGGCCTGGTCCTGGAGGGGCGGGTGGTGGGGCCTGGTGGGGGCCAGGAGAGGCCCAGCCCCACGGGACTGCAGGCTGGGCTCCCCCGGGGACCCCAGGCCCCGTGGCCGGGTGCTTGTGGGGAACGGCCCCGGGGGGGGACACAGATCCTGCCCCTTGGGTGTGCGCCCCGTGCAGGGCCCGGCCTGGTCCCGGTGCCTCTGTCCCGGTGGCTGGTTGTTTGTTTTTGAGTGAGCGGTGCTGCCGTCTCCCCTCCTGTTCTCGGGGAGGGGGCAAGCGTGCCGTGCCCTCTCGTTAGCTCCAAACAAGGCAGCACAACCAAAACTGCAGAGCTGGGTTTGTTCAACAGCCCCCCCCCAATAAATTCACCTTTTGGAAGAAAAGCAAAGCAAGGGTGTTGTAATTCTAACCCGCAAAAAGCTATGCGGAGGTGTAAGGAGCAGTTGGAGTTAATGGGTAGTAAGCGATACCTAGGGTTGCTCCTGCAGATGCAGATCTGCTGACATGGACCTTGGGTTGTGGGCAACCACACGGGACGTGGTGTGGTGAGTCCTGCCTAAGAAACTGCAGCTGGATCGAGGCCTTGGGGGTGCGCGCATCGGTCCGGGCCGGACCCTGCGTTGTGCTTCGCATCCCAGCTGGGAGATCTGGCGAGGTAGCAGGGCTGGCCGGTGCTGTCTGTCCTTCCAGAGGCTATTTTATGGACGTAGCCTTAAGTGAGGCTGGAATACGGCAGCTGAAGGCAAGCGCTCCCTTCCTCGGTCACCAGCGATGGGACACCAACGAGATACGAGAAAGAATATTAAAAATGATATTTGCTACTTGCCAGTGACAGTCTCTGTGGTCTCGTCTCTTATTACAGGTGGCAGCGTGGAATATATCGGTCGTACAGTCAGGTTCAGTTAACACTGAGGAGCTTCGCCTTGTTTTTTTGGTCCTAATTGCATTCAGCTACAAGAGCTTTGTCACAAGATGTAGATTACAGCCACCACAGGGATTTTGTTATTGTTTAGCAGAATGTTTTTCTTCCTAATCAACACTTTCACTGTTCTCTTTCTATAATGCCTGAGCTTTCCGTCAAGTTTAATGTTTAACGTTAGTTATTACGCTTTTTAAAAAGGTGTTTTCTGCCAACAACACCCTTTGCCCTTTGTGCTGCTCAGAGATAGACTCTCACTGTCCTGCGGCCACCTCCCGTGCACTGGGCTGCAGATGCTTGTCACTGTTGGTAACCCAGAGAGCTGCATTTTAAAAATCCCTCTTCTGAATTTGGAGCAAGCAATCAGAAAGCTTTAATTCTATGGAATGTTTTCTGTAAGCTCTTGGGGAAAGAGTGTTTGAGCTCTGAGCTGAATTGACAAAATCCTGCACAGGCAAAATGTTCCCATGAGATGCGGAAGCTTTGTCCAGCACTGCTTGATCGTAGGCAGCTGCCCTCCCGGCTGCCTGGCCCAGCCATCGTGAACTACCAGGCATTGCCGGTGTTGCGAGCCCTTAACGCGTGCTCCCTAACGAAGGACTGGCACGTCCATCTCACTCTCCTCAAGCCCGGGGTAGGACTGCCTGCGGGCTGGTTTTCGCTGCAGACTCTGGGCTGGGGTGGCTTTTAGGCAGCTGCTAAGTTTCCAAGGCGAGTTACTCTGCTTTAGCATCTGCATCAGAAAAGTTTCTGAGCAGAGCTTTGCTGGTGCGATTTTACTAGTACTGACCTTCCTGATCTGGACAAGCCCTAGAGCTTTTGTTTGGTTATTCATGCCCGGTTGTGTACTGGGAATGCTGAAGTTCTCGGACCCTGCAGTGACCAGCAGCCCAGCATACAGCAGGCTTTGATATCAGGGAAGCGGCTGTTGACTTCAGCGATCCTGCGAACACGAGGCTTCTGCTGCATCCCGAGCTCTGCAGATGTGGCTTGAGCCGACTGGCATGCTGTGAATTCTCGTTTCACGCTGGTGGATGTTTTGAAGCATGTATTTTGTGCTCTGGTTGTTTCAGGTCCCACTACGGGAATGCAGGCACTGGGAGGACTCTGGCTGCAGGCGCCCAATGGCATTCAGGCTCGAGTGGCTCTTGTCCTCTTTTCCTTTTAATCTCATTCTAGCGTGACTGTGGAGCGAGAGCCGAGCAGCTCCCCTGCTTTATCCCATAACGCAGCGTGCTTTCGGCGCAGCCTCTCGGGGCGGCGAGGCGGGTGAGCCCTGCCTCTCCGTGGCCCTGTCCGCCTGAAGGCACAGCCTCAAGCAGCGTGCGTCTGCGCCTCCCCCACCACGCTCCACTAACCCCCGTGCCCCGCTTAGGCGGCTGCAGCCAGCCAACTGGGTCTGCTTTCTTGCTGGCTTTGTTCCCGTAGAATATTGTCTCCCTGCTGCATATCCCTCTGCCACGCAGAGCTGTCTCCGGTGTCCTTGCGGAAGAGTCGCCGGGTTTCAAAAATCCCATTGCTCATTCTCGACTGACAGCTGCCAGCGACCGTGTCGCCCTCAGCCCTCTCTGTCCATTCATCGCTGCGCCCCGTGCAGGCTCCATGGAGCTCTGACAAATGCTGGCAGTGTTTTGGGCAGCTGCTGGGGCTAGAGCCAGGCTCGGGTAGGGGCCGGGGAGCCCCGAGCCCACCTGTTCCCGCACACAGGCACCCCACTATCTCCAGGGTGTTTTCGTCATGGCCCTGAGTCGCTGTGGTCAAATTACAGACTTAGCTGCTGCCTGCGTGAAGCTCAGGAGCTCTGGTTAATCTGATGGCCTCTTAATCTTTCTTTTTGTCCTTTCTGTTGCCATTTGTCATCCCAGCGAGTTTCCTTTAGGAGTAAGTCATTCCCTGGGGAAGCCAAGCAGGGTGAAGCCAGTCCTGCTTCTTCATTCCTGATGGAGCAGTGAGTGCACCGTGATCCCAGTGCCAGCTTGCTGGAGGGCCCCGTCCGCTCCCGATCCTGCCGTCCCTTCTGGATTTCTTACTTTGAAGTGGTGATGCAGTCCTCCTCCAGAGGCTGTTGTAGCATACTGGCTACATTTGTCAGTTAGTGTGCCAAGTCAGGACATCTTAAGAGCCCTTGCTGACATCCTTCTCATGGCAGGGATCAGAGTGGGGAGTGAATCGTGCTCTCCTTGCACCCTAGCTTGGTTTGGGTCCTCCATACCCCTGTTCAGCTGGGAGATCCTTTGGCCCCTGTTAAGTTTTCACGCTCTTCTCGGCCGTAGGTGGCTTGGATGTGTTTGGGGTCCCTGTGCTGCACAGCTGTCCCATCACCTTCAATACTGTGCTCCCTGCACTCAGGGCAAGGACGGTGCCCTTCCCTCTCTAGTGCAGATGGTGGCAAAGGGACAAAGTTTGGGATTGTGCATGAAACTAGTGGCAGAGCGAGGGTTTGGGAGAGCCCACCCTTCCCAGGCTGAGGATCCTCACAGGCACCGTTTCCTGAGGATCTCTGGTGTTTGTGTCTCCTGCCTCAGCTTCCCCACCCTTTAAAAGGGGAGACAGCGCTGACCTTCCAGCAAAGTACTGTGAGCTGTGGGGCTGACCTGCCCGGGGGTTTCAGTGGCAGAGGTGGGAGGACGCCGTCAAGGCTAAGCATCTTTAGTCCCCAGCTTGTATTTGGTGTCTCGGAGGCCTGCTGCTCCAGGCTGCTGCTAATCTGTTTTGGGGCCTTAGAAAGCAACAAAGGCTTATCTGAGCCGCTTGCTGAAAATAGAAATGAGTGTCAGGAGGACGTCTCGGTGCAAGGCCCTGCCGACAGCCAGCTGGTGGAAACCTTCTCTGGTCTTTGCTGGGTGTGTGTAAAAGGCCGCCTTTGTTTCCTCCCAGCCCACACACTGACACCACATTCCTCCTCCTCTTGTTGCCAGATATTCGGGGAGTCTCTCGGTGTTTAATCTGCGGGAGAACCTTGGAGGATTGGAGACTGAACTGTAAATTCTGGCTCTGCCCTCGCAGGGCACTGGGAGCTCCCGGCTGCCTTGGAGCCTCCCCGCCAGCTCTCTGTATTGACTGATTTCAGGCAGACGAGTGGGAGTCGGAGGAGCTGGAGGGCTGGACTGGCCCTTGCCGGGGGAGAGAAGGCACTGAGCCAAAGGTCGCCAAATTCAAAGGCTTTTCGGTGCTCACTGGAGATCTGCATGGAAAGGCGCTGCTTAGCCCGGGGTTGGGTAATGGAAGGGGATCAATAGGCTGCAGCCAGCCACGGGGCATGTTGGCAGAGAGCTGCCTCTTGGGTCTTTCCTCCTGTCTGCTCGCCATCCCCTGGAGCCAGCTGGGTTTCTGCAGGGCAGAAAGGAAGAGCATTTGGTTGCCCTCCTGCTCCCCCCTCGCTTCCTGCCCCCAGGCGAGCCTTTCTCCGCTGAGGGACTGGGAGCAGGAGCTGGCCCTCGCCCTCCAAGCAGCAAGTGCAAGAGTTAAGCAAGATGGGGAGCTTCTGCCAGGCTGCAGCCGGTTCAGCCGCCCCAGCAGCTTGCATGACTGCTCCAGGCAGGGATCGGGCTTCCCTGCTCCACTAACCTCAGATCGTCCCTTGCTGCCGCTCAGTGCCTTCTGCTTGTGGGTCACCTCTGTGTCACCTTGTCCTTCTGTCTGGGACCGGGGAGGTCGTAGGTGGAGGCTGCGCTGTAGCCGCAGGCTTGGCAGCTTCTCAGAGGGGATTAAGGGGAAATTTGTTTCTGGAAGTCTGGCCCTCTGGCTGCAGTGGTTTCTGGGTGATGGAGGAGGAAATGAGTAGTACAGCCATTTCCAGTCCCTTCTCCCATCAGGCCAGTTTATCCCAAGCTGGGAGACTGCTCCAGGTGGGGAGGTGCTGAGAGCTAAACACATCCTCCCTCCAACCACGGACGGAGGGTGCTCAGTCCTTGGCACAGCGCAGAGCTGGGCTAGACAAGAAAGGCTTTATGTGCCCCGCTGTGACCACATGCCTGCTGCCAGCACCCTCGGGGTGCGGGTCCCTGCTCTGATCCCTGTTTGTCTGCAGCTCCATGGAGCCTTGCAGCACCCACTGACAGGTGTGCCCGGGGCAGTGCCAGGGCACAGGGGCACCCCACGCTGAGGAGGGTTGTGTTTGCATGCCATGGGGAGCAGGGCGAGGAGCCTTCCTCCCTTCTTCTGGGTGAAAGATGCTCTCATCTGAAAGGGCTCTGCTCACGGGACCCAGCCGAGCTGTGGGGATGGGACGCCAAGCTGAGGCGGCTCCGGTACTTGTACCACCTGGGTCTGCGGGCTGGGCTGTGGCTGTTGCTTTATGCAGCCTGGAGGGTGGATTTGGGCTGTGGCTCAGATGCGTGCTGCTGGGATTGCAGGTTGCCTTGGCTCTTTACCAAGAATGCTGCCGAGGGGTTGGTTTGGGTTGCTTTTCTTCTGCTCTCCTTTTAGCTGTCTAGCTGATGGAAGACGCACCTTGAAGCAGCGAGATGCTGCTGGTTGCGCTCACCAGTGTCTCCTGGCACCTTGGTGCAGGACAGTGCCTCTTTTCCCCTGGGGTCACTGGCCTGCACTGGTATGTTTTTCTCCTCTTTGTACCTGACCAGCTCGGTGAGAGCAGGCAGCAGGTGGTACGCCAGGCTTTTAAGGTGTGCATGAGCTGACACCGTTTGTGTGTGTTTAGGAGGCTCCATGAAGTTGCGTGTTGCATCCAGAGAGATCTTTGTGTGTTATGGGGAAGCAGTGATCCTTGTCCCCAAATAAGACTCGGTGCTGTGCTGGAGATGGGTATTTGGAGAGAGGCACACCTGAGCTTTTAGCTGCAACAGCAGCAGATGAGGAGATGCCAGCTTGGAGGCAGCTGCCCTTGTTTTGGAGCTCTGTGCTTCAGAGCCAGGCTTGGCTGGTTACGCTGACCGGGCTCTGACACCGCTCTCTGATCGCTCTATCAGCCTTTCCATCCCTAACTGCAGGGTTATATCAGACCAGGAAAGCAGTTGCAAGCGGTTGGACTCACGGTTCATCTCCTGTGGGCAGGAACAAACACCAGAGAGAGGCAGTTTGGCCCTGGCAGGAGCAGGTGTTGGCGAGATTCCTGCTGCCTCGCCTGAACGGGGCATGTGCCCCTACCTGTGCTGCCTGCTTCTCCAGAGACCAGCGAGGGGCTTGGAGGGGGATTGGGACAGGCAGCGGCTGTGCATGGGGGAAGGAGCAGTGGCGGGGACGGGGGGGATGTTCATGGGACACAGAGGTGAACAACGGGGTCTTGTGTTCCCCAGGTCTACAAGGGCTTGGACATCATCACGAACAAGGTTTCTCCCCAGGAACAGCGTCTGTGCAGACACCACATGATCAGCTTTGTGGATCCCCTTGTCTCTAGCTACACGGTGGTGGATTTCAGAGACAAAGCTGTGGCTCTGATATCCTTTCATGCTGCAGCCTGCTGGCCAAGCAGATAGGGACTTCTTCCCTCCACAGCCAGGCCTGCAAGAGGGATCAGTGTTTGCATCAGACTTGGGCTGTCCACATTGCAACTAACTCCAGTTTTCAGAGGATATTGCTGGCAAGGGGGGCTTGGAGCTTCTTTTATCCAGCTAATGCTTAGTGCAGCCCATCCTCAGGGCTGGTTGGGGAAGATCTCTGCTGTGCCACAACAATGCTGGGCTGGGTATTACCCTCCGGGGCAGTCCCTGGGTGTCCCTGAGTTTTGATGGTAGCTGACCCAGGTAGCAGAGGATAGTGAGAGATGAGGGACACCTATAACCCTGACCTGCAGCCTCACTGGCTTCTTGGGGCTGGGAGAGTGGGGTCTGGGCCCCAGACTGCCGCTCCCCATAGCTCTCCCTCCCTGCCGTGCATCTCTGCTTACGCTCCCTGACTGTGGCACATTGAAGATATCTTTGCCCGAGACAAGATCCCGATTATCGTGGGAGGAACCAACTACTACATCGAGTCCCTGCTCTGGAAGGTCCTTATCAAAACAAAGGTACTGTTGCGGGGGCTGCGTATCCCTCTGGGAAAGGGTGAGCCCCACGTTCAGGGCAGGCTTCTTGCAACTGGGCATGGTGCTCCCCCTGCTAGAGTAGGGGCAAGGAGAACCAAAAGCCCCTCATTCACCCTGTGGGTCTGGGGGATCTTCTTGCTTGCGCTGGCCTTGCACACGGATGAGTGGCTTGATTTAGGGCTGCCTTGTGCCCCACAGGAGAAGGCCAGCACAGCCCCCGGGCCGGTCACTGACAGGAAAGTGGAGCTGGAGCAGCTGGACGGCGTTGAGCTCCATCGCCGCCTGAGCCAGGTGGACCCAGAGATGGCGGCCAAGCTGCACCCCCATGACAAGCGCAAAGTGGCCAGGTGAGCTTGGTGTGCTGGTGGCGGGAGGTGCCAGGGCCCAGTACCCCTTCCCAAGGGAATCGTGTGCCTGGGAACATGGCAAGGTGGGCTCTCCCATCCCATCCCAGGCAGGCACTCCTAGCCTTTTAGCAAGGTGCTTGGGGACCTTGGAGCAGTGGTGCTGGGGACCTCTCTGGGATCTGAGACCTTTGGCCTCGCAGCCCCCAGCTTGAACTGCCTTTGGGATCCAGGACAAGGCATTGCTTCTGGCTTGTGTGCACCGGGGCTGCTCCCGCTGCGGTGCCCCAGCAGCAGGGTTTATCTGGAGCTATTTAAAGAGCAAGCTGCCATGCTGGCTGAGTAACATAGCTGAGCTCTGTGGGAACAGCACGGCAGCAAGACCAGGCTTGCTGCTTTGGCGGGCCCATCCCAGCCGAGCCCTGGCCCGGGGGGAGCAGTATGCCGCCCACCCCATTCGCACGGTGGAGGGGGACGGAGGGTTGGGCACCCAGCACGGCTTCCTCCACCTCCCTGCCTGGGCTGGGCTGAGCTGGCGGTAATGCTTTGCAGCATCGGCAACACCAGCCCCTTCCCTGCAGCCCTGCCTGGCTGGAAAGGGCAGGGCTGGAGCCAGAACCCCGTCCCCTGCAGGGCTTGTCCAGGTGCCAGGCAGGAGTGGGCGGCTGTGCTCTAGGCTCCTTGGGTGCCATCGCTGTGCTGTGCACTGCATTGCATCCCCAGGACCTGGGTGTGCTTGGGATGCCGGGCACGGGAGGGGGCAGAAACCTGCCCTCCCCCAGCATGAGAGGGTTGGATCACAGAGAGTGTCTGCGGTTCCCTTTGCTGGGTCCCCCAGGGCTGCTGGGGAAATGGAAAAGCTCATCCTCACCCAGCCTCTGAGCTCTGTCTGTCTCTGCTTACAGGAGCCTCCAAGTGTTTGAAGAGACGGGGATCCCCCATAGTGAAATCTTGCACAAGCAGCAGGAGGAGGAAGGTGGGGGGCCCTTAGGTGGGCCCCTGAAATACCCACATTCCTGCATCTTGTGGCTCCATGCAGACCAGGCAGGTGAGAGTGGGCTCCTGGCTGGCGGAGTAAGGTGATGCAGGATTGGGGCTGACACCCTGCTCCTGCCCCAGCCTCCTCCCTGAACAAGGCAGCAATTCCTTTGGCATCAGTGGGCGTGACAGAGGACTTGCTCCCCTCGCCTGCCGGGCTCTGCCTTCCTCAGGTGGATCGAGAGGCTGGCAGTGCTGAACCATGTCCTGGCATGTTGTTCAGCTGTGGGCCTTCTGAGGGCACGGCTCTGAGCGGCTGAGCGTGTCCTGCTCTCCTCCCCCCAGCTCTGGACCAGCGGCTGGACAAGCGGGTGGATGACATGCTGGCTGCAGGACTGCTGGAGGAGCTGCGGGACTTCCACCAACGCTACAACCGAGAGAAGGTGGCTGAGAACCGGTGGGTGAGAAGCCAGTTCCCCTTCTGCTCCCGCTCCCACCTGCCAGACCCACAGGGCCCGGACCAACTCTGCCTGCAGCAGCTCCAATGTGTCGCTGCTCCCAGCCCTCTCCTGGCAGCATCTGCTCCTGCGGTAGGACCAGCAGACGGGATGGGTGCCTTCCTCTGCTGGGGCACCATCAGTAGAGAGGTCTGAACCAGCCAGATCCTCCAACACTTCCTGGCCTTCCGTGCCAGAACCCGTAGACCAGGGCTGGTCAAACAGCAGAGTCCCTGCAGGTCTCAGCATTGAATTAATTTTGCCTGGATCATACCTGCCAAGTGGTGACGTTTCCCCTCAGCAAAAATTACTTGGTGCTGCCTGAGTGTTCACACAGCAAAGCTGACATGGGCTGACACTGAAGGCACCAGTCTGCGTTCCTGTGTTTGCCTGGCTTGGCTTGTCCCCTGAGGCCATGGGCTTGTGCCACCTGTGGGGGTCCTGCAGGGTGAGACTCGGAGACCTCAGCTATTCTGGGGAGGGTTGAGGTCTCCCACTGTTCTGAAGGAGATGGCCTTGACCCCTGCCTTTTGTCTTGTTCTCCAGGCAGGATTACCAGCACGGCATCTTCCAGTCCATCGGCTTCAAGGAGTTCCACGAGTACCTCATCAGTGAGGGGAATTGCTCACCTGAGACCAGTGCCCTGCTGCTGCAAAAAGGTGGGAGGATCGCCCTGTGTGCCATACGTCCCTCAGCCCCACACAGCTTCAGGTGACACTGCGTGATGGTCTGAACCAAGCTCAAACCGAGAGCAGGTCTTGTTGGGTTTGAGCTGCACCTTTCTCTGTGTATTTTCCCCTTCTGCCAGCCCAGAGAGGCACGGGCTCCTTTTTCAGTGCTTGGAGAGCATCTCTGAGCACACCCAGAGCAATTCCTCCTTCCCTTCCCCCAGGCCTCCTTGCAAGGTGTGCTAGGCACAGCGTGACTTGGGATCTGGAGCTGGTCTGCCGGTGACTTGGGTGATGGGATCCCAGCTGGGGTGTGAATGCTGTGGAGAACAGGGCTAGAAAGAAGGAATGAAGCAGAATTCAGCATCTGGTTCAGCAGCAGGAAGGCGGGAAGGGATCTGGGGATTAGCAGATCACAACATGAGTTGATAGTGATGCACTGTTCGATGGCACATGTCATTCTGGAGTGTCTGGACAGATAGGCTGTTGCTAGAGGGGAGAGCTGGTCTGCTTCTCAGCACAGCGGAGGTCCCAGATGGAGTCAGTCTGTGTCAAGGAAGGTTCAGTGCGAAGTGGAGATGGAGGCTGAGGAAACCACAGAAATGATAAAAGGCTTGAAAACAAGTCTGGTGCAGGAGGGGCTTGTTGTGTCTGCTCAGGAGACTATTACAGAGGGCTATGATAAGTCTGGTACTAAATATTGAAAGGCTGTACAGTGGTAAACTATCGTCTGGGCTCACTGTGGGTAGGACGAGGAGTCCTGGGCTCTGTTTGTGCAGAGAAGTATTCAATTAGGCATTATGAGAGCAGCGCAGCCCCTGAACAGCTTGTCCTACCTGCAAAAATAACAGTAAAGCTTTTATTTTTCACTCCCTCCGTTTCAAAGGGATCCAGGCCCTGAAACAGGTGACCAAGAGATATGCCCGGAGGCAGAACAAATGGGTCCGAAACCGCTTCCTGAGACGTAAGTCCTCTGTTCCTGCCCTGCCTTGCCATCCCTGCTCTCGCATCTCTTCTCATCCCTCCTTGGCACATCTCCCGCTCCCAGCTTAAAAGAGGAGAGTGGTGGCTCCTCTGCTTTGGGGCAGCATGTGTTGGGGGGGATGCGAGTCTGGCAGAGATCAGACAATCCTGCCTGGATTCTCCTCGCTGGCCTCGGCTGCCCTGATTCTGCAGGTGTCTGCTGCTGGCCAGATCCCTCCAGGAGCCACAGGCACCCAGTGTCCCAGTCCACCCACGAGGCTCTGCCCCGATTCCTTCCCACATGTTTGGGTTGTAGAGCAGCTGCTTAGCCCTCCTGAGACAGCCCGCCCAGCACTGTCTATGTTTATCTTGCCCACAGCTTCTCTGCCCAGATACCCGGGAAGCCAGCTCCTTCTCACTGCTTCCCCTGTACCCCTGGCTGCCTGTCAAGGGAAGATCCCCTCCCAACGGAAGTGCCATCAGGATGGCTAATACTCCGGTGGAACAAAGCGAGCAAAGGCTCAGTCCCATGCCGGGCAGCAGTAGATGATGATGGCCACAGCGTCCCTGCAGCCTATCCTGCCGACAGCTCCCAAGGGGCTCGGGAAGGGGGTGCCCAGCACAGTTCCTCTCCCCACACACCCACACATGCTCCCTGCGCAGGGCGAAAAGCCCGGTTGACAGCTGCCCTGCAGATTAGGAGCAGGAGCCCATTGGCTGGTCTTTAGCCTGGGCCATGCTTATCATGGTGGCAAGGAGCCAGCAGGACTTCCCCATCCCAGCCCCAGCCTTGGAGCAGGGCCAGCAGCAGCAGCTGGGAGCCGGGCACTTGTTGAAAGGTGCTTGGTAGGGGCAAAACAACAATATATTAAAAAAAAAAAAAAACAAAAAAAAAAAGGCAGGGAGAAACTCGAATCAAAAGATGGGTTTTGAACGAGGTGCAAGAGCTTTCCTGGAGCCATGTGCTTGGTGGCTGTGGCTCACCTTTCTGGTGGCAGGTGTGCTTCAGATCAGCCCTGTTGGGAGCTTGTTTGTGGTTACAGCAATAAAAAGCAGCACCTGCTGGAGACTGGCACGTGGCAGCCTTGATGGCTTTGTCCGAGTGGGGCCGTGTGTCCGATGTCTGCGGGGAGGTGAGCCGCAGCAGGGCAGCGACATCACCGGAGGGAGCGGGTGCTCTCTGATTGCAGCTGTCTTGCCCCAGCCAGGCTGCAGCGAGTGCCCCATGCCCTTGCATCGGGCTGGGGGAGGCCAAAGGGTTGGCTTTGAAACTGTGCCTTGTCAGGTCGAGGCATTAGTAAAGCATCTTCTGCTGTGACCTGCTACTGTGAGCCGGGAGCATTGGCTCCTGCAGCCACACAAGCGATTACAGCTCTGAGAGGGAACCTGCACCCGCAGATTCCTCATCCAGACTCCATGCCTGCATCTCCTTGTAAGCTTTGCGTGGTGGCTTTGTGCCTGGATTTAGCTTTTTGATCTTCTGCAGCTTCCTGTGGACCATGGCTGTGATGAAGTGTTGTTGTGATGGGCTGTTGGTGTGCTTGGATTTCATCATGCTGTCCCGAAGGCAGACAACCATGAAGGTGCTTGCTTGAGGTCTTAGGTGTTCTTGCTGTTTGCGAGGGTGATGCTCCCCAAGCTGAGGTCTTTGGTAATTTTGGCTCCGGAAAGGCTGGTGCTGTTTGCTTCTGAATGCTAAAGGACAGCTAGATAGTAAAGAGCAGATTCCCCCTGCTCACAGCTTAACCCCGTGGGTACTGGGACATGATGCTGAGGGGGTTCTGGCAGTGACCTGCCTTTCTGTGTCTCTGTAGGTCCCGGGCCCAACGTGCCCCCGGTGTATGGCTTGGAGGTGTCTGATCTCTTGCGGTGGGAGGAAGATGTGCTGAAACCTGCTCTGGAGATTGTGGAGAGCTTCATCCAGGTACTGGGGAACTGGAGTTAACACGTGAGCCATGACTGAGAAGCCAACTTCTTGGTAGTCTCCAGGCCCTATAACTTGGCACTTAGTCTCTCCCATGAGCAGGGCTGTCTGCTTACATCTCCAGCCTTGGGCTTTCCTCACAGTGGCAAAGGGTTGTTGTCTAAGCTGAAAATTGCTCCTAATGCCCAGTACTCCACTTGTCTTGCATGGTAAAACTGCACTGTCTGTCCTGCTAACCTTAGTGTCTGGGTATGGCAAGTTCACATCCCAAACTCTACCAAAGTGAACACAGCCAAGCAAATTTTCATAGTAGAAACCAGTTTGAGACATTATTTAATCTACAGGGACGTGAGCCCCCAGCAGAACCTGTGAAGATGGAGTACGATGTAAACGAGAACAAACGGAGTCATCGCATGTGTGAGCTCTGCGACAGAGTCATCATTGGGGACAGGGAGTGGGCAGGTAGGATCCGGCAAGGGGGAGAGGAGAGGACCTGGGAGGGGGCACAGCGAGTGCAGTTATGTGGAGGGATGGAGCGAGGCAGTTCTTTGAAGCAGAGCAGCTTCCTTGGCTGTCTCTGCTTGGCCAGATGACCCTCAGCACATGATCTTGGGCTTTCAAGGATTGTTTACAGCCTGTGTATGAAAGCAGCCATTTGCAAGCCCAGAGGGGGTGCAGGAGCTGTGCCACAGCAGCCATCTGTCGGGCTTTCCCCCCCTTCCCCGGCACCCAGTAAACACTGCTGCTCTCTGCCGTCACGCCAGACATGGGGATCTATACGTAACACCAAGCCTCAGAGCTGTCTGTATTTAGTCAGGGCTGCTAGTCCTTTTCAGCACTTTAGGTACTTTGTCAAAAAGCACAGAACAAATTTGTTTCTTCTAAACTTTTGTTGTGTAAAATGAAAGTTTCTTAATGTTTTTAATAGCTCAGTTTTGCTCCAATATCTCCTATTTGTGCGTTTAAAAAAAAAAAAAAAGTATTCTTAGCTGTAATGGTAATAGAAAGGGATTTTCTATTTTCAATAGACTTACTTTAAAAGAGCTCAGCTTGAATCAGATTAACTCAGTGAATTTATCTGCTGTGAGGCTCATGCTGAGAACCAGAAACAAAAAGTAGTGGAGAAACTGGCTGCAGAAATGAAACTGGTAAATCTCCATGTGTTGCCCAAATGCAGTATACGCAGACACAAGGCAAAGATAAATTTCCTAGGTCATTGGTCGTTGGATTTCAATGAGTCGCTTATACCTATTGAGCCAGAGAACTGCTGAAAGCAGAGATGGAAGTTTGCTCAGAATAGGCGGCTCATTGTAGTGAGATCAGTTTGTAAGTGTAATTGTTATTTTAGCCAGTCTCAGCTGTCTCAGCTTGGAGGTGCTCTGAAGGAGCTCTACCTACTCCAGAACTAGAGGACTCGGAAAGCTATCAGGGTCTGTACCATCCTTCCAGGTCCAGAAAGTTTTATGACCGAGTGGGAACTCCTCAAGATCCCCTCCCAAACATTACAGCTGGAACTACATGTCCTCTAGGGATGTCATCCCAAATTCTGATAGATTGTGACAATACCTTTCTCAACCAAGACCAGCTGTTGTTTTCTGCATCCAGCTGACTTTGGCTCAAATCCCCAGATGGTGGGAGAAAAATGGTCCAAAACCTGGGTGTTACTTGTAACTGCAAAATGTAAAAGCTCAAAGGGAAGTGAAAACAGTAGTGGGAGCAGAGTCAATCTGCAATCTGGTCTGTTTTCTTAAATCAAGTTACAGATAGTTCTGGGAACTGCTTCCCAGTACCCCACTGGCTTTGGAAGATTTTAAAATTTTATCTAATTTTACAATTTGTGTGAACTTAAAAGCGCACACCTCCCCAGACAGCAGCAGAAATCAACGCTTCTTCCAGCCACTGTAAGCTTTGGTGTTGCTTGCGACAAATTGTAAGAGGTGAGACTTCAGTTCAAGCTGAGGGTGACCCTACAACATTGTGATAAAGCAGCAGCTTTGCATGTAATTTCATCCTTTGGCAGAAAAGGATGACTGGAAAACACCTGAGGGCTTTGATTCAGTGAGCATATACCCTCATTTAATTAAGGCCCTGCTTGAAAAGTTTGCTGCTTTAATTGCTGCTCTGATCTCTTGGAAATAGCAAAACCGCCCTGCTAAGATGGTACATTGGTCTGGTTAGACAAAGCGCCTGCTACTTAGATAATACCACTGATACAGGAGGTTTTACTGTCCTTAAGTATGTGATTTCAAACAGAAATGCAGCTCCTGCTGCCCTGCTGTGTCAGTACAAGTTGCATCCTTGGGATTAGACCTCTTTTCCCATCCGACTCCTGCTGAAGTGCTCTTGTAGCTGGGAGCCTTGCCCTGGAGTTACGCAAAAGCATCATTATGCTCTGGGCTCCATCCCTAGCCTCTCTGTAGATGTACAGGATATCCCCAGTGCTGTGGTGCAGGCATCTAGGCTTACAAATGATCCTGGCGGTGCTCCATGGGGTGGTGGATAGTTGCACAACCTCGCCTGCATCCTGCAACGTGCCACCTCTTTGGTAACACTCTCCTTTCTCCCGTCCTCCGGCGTTGTGTCTCGGTTGGGAGCAGACTTGCTGGAAGGGTTGAGTCCTGACAATCTGGAGTCTTCTGCATATACAGAACCAGGATTTTTCCCTCTCCCAGTCCTTCTTGTGGTCAGGAGAAGGCTAGGAAGGGTTGTCCGCCTCTGAGCCCTGATAGTTTGGCCTAGAAGCATCCTGAGAAATGGCCGGGCTTGGGAGTTCTTTTCTGTGGGAATGAATTGTGCAGGAGGATGGGAAGGGAGGGTGCTCTGCACTGCACAGGGGGTCGGGTGTTTCCTTCTCATAGTTCCTCAGAATTAAATGCTCCGTTTGCCTCTTCCTCCAGCTCACACACAATCCAAATCCCACCTGCACCGTCTGAAGAAGAGAAGGAAGCTGGAGGCCGCCAGCCGTGTTGCAGAGACTGAGGGGGACAGTGGGGGCCCAGAGACCTCGGGCAAGGACAGCAGCTTGCCTTTGCCGTAGGCCTGCAAACCAGCTGGCGAGGGGGAGCAGCCGCGCTTCCACCTGTACGGCAAGGAAGCGACTTAGTCCTGGGTGGTCTTGAACTGAACAAGCTGAGTTGTTTTTTTCGGGATGAGGCAGGTGTGTAAGTGACGGCCAAAGGCCGTTGGCTGGATCAGATCCTCTTCATGTGGCCTCATCGCGCCATGTTCCCATGCTTCCCCAGCCCTGCCTGGAAAGGGCTGGGCCCTGGGGCAAGGCTGCTAGGAGCAACCTCCCGTGCCAAGTGTTAATTCCTGCCAGAGACGCAGCATTATCCTTGGAATGGTTGAGCTGATCCTGCTGGCATGCAAACGTGTCGTTCTCAGAGACAGAAATACCCTGCACTCCTCCAGCTTGGCCAGGAGTGCAACTCCGGAGCTGAGTGAGCTCTTACTGCCTTTATTGTGGAGAGGATATTTTTTTTCTTTTATATGGAAATAAAGCTGCAAGATTCTTGTGGGTTCCCCTCCCTATTAATAAGCGCAGTTTTCTTGCTCTCTGTTTCCACCTGGCCCAGGTTCCCTGCTGTGGGCACAGGGCAGGATGTCCAGGCCTGGTTTCTTCTTCCAGTCACCTTTTCTGCAGCTTCTGAGGGAGCTGAGCAGATGTTCTCAGCTTGGTGGAGGCAGGCTGATCCCTATGCACATAGCAGGTGCAGAAGGAGCTGGCACCTGTTAAACAGGAACTTGGAAATGAGCTCATCAAGTTTGCAACAGATGAGCCTGTCCTAGTTAAAGCTGAATTCCCGGGGGTTTACACTGTGGTTTGGCAGTGGGAACTGGCCCCGCATTTGAATCTGAGTTGCTGAGCAGCAAATTCCTTGTGCCACGTCCGCAAGGCAGTTGGTCTCCGCAGCGTCCTTCCTGGAGGACACAAGTGCCGTCTGCGCCACCGTGCTTCCCAGCGTGCCGCGCTGGGTGAAACTGGGAGGGCCTTTTCCAGGGCATTTGGGATTCTCCTGTCAAATGCAATCGAGACGGTTCCTCCTGGGAGGGTTTTGGGTTGGTAGAGTACAAATTTTTCCTTCAGCTGCTTGCGATACACCATGTGGCAAGAGCCATCTCTTGGGGCTCAGCCTGCGAGAGGAAGAGCTGCGTGGGTGGATCTGCCATCGCAGGCTCTGGAGATGCCTGCTCTGGTGGGGGTTAGATTAAATCTCCGGTTTGTGTTCCTCAGCACTGAATTATTTCTGTAGCACTCCGTGGGGCGGCTGCCTTGAGCTGTTTGATAGGGGTGTGGGGTGGCTTGGGAGCTCGGACTGCAGGGAGTATGCAGGGAAGAGCTGGGAATTCGGGTTGGCTTTTCTCTGCCAGCATTGGGCAGAGCTGGGCATCAGCTTTGAAATTCTGGGCACCGCGTTTGTGTTGCTGGGTTTGTCTGCAGCGCCAGCTGAACTCTTCTCCAGCCCAGACTTGTTTGCTCTCTGGGCTGACTCAAGCGTATGTGAGGCTACGGGCTCAGCCCAGCAATGGAGCACACGGCCAAGGGGTCGTGGCGTGGAACCGTGTTCTCTGAGCCTGAATGGACGAGATGCAGGTGAGGCCGGGTGTAAAGCCCCATTCGCTGCTGATGTGCTGAGTGTGGTCTTCTGTTAGATGGCACAGACACGAGTCATCTCCCCAGGCCAGGCTAGGATCATCAGGGCAGCTCTGTGAATGAGGGGTGGGATTATCTGCTCTGTCTCCTGAGTGCAGTCAGTCGACCATACTGTTAGAAATGGATTTAATATCCTTAATCGGTTTAATATGAACTTTGTTATCCCCACAGATAAATGTTATTCCTCTGCCGCAATAGCTGCTACTCTGCCTGTTCTGTTCACGAGCCTGCTCGTAACAGGCTGTGCTGCAGCTACTGTCGGGCAGGGTCTCCCAGGCTTCTCCCTGCTCCGTGCCGCCCGCCGCAGTGCCTTGTTTTGGGGGTGGCAGCGCCTATGGGTCCCAGGACGACGGGGCTCTGGCACACTTGCTTGTTCATGCTGTGGCTGGCTGGCTATAGGAGGGTGGCAACACACCCTGATCCTGCCAGCAGCAAGAAGCAGGTGAGTTTGCTTTCTCGGAGAGGTAAGGACTGTTGATGAGGACACAGCTTTTTATTTGTGCAGAGCCAGGGCCAGCATCCCTGCGATGATTTGCTCTCCAGGGAAGAAACTGGTGTCCGTTGTAGCTCTGCTGTTCGGAGAACTCAAGGCAGGGACCGGGATCGAGCTCCTGGCAAGGGTCGCACCGGTTCCTGGTGCCGGCACACGTTCAGCTCCTGCTACTCTTGCTCTGGGCCCTGCCCGCCTCCTTGGTCTCCTGCAGAAGGGACAAACGATGTGAAATCACTCTCCAGTCCCGGCCAGGACTCGCTGAGAAAGTTGTTGTGGTCTCAGGTTTCAGGCTGCTATCAGTGCCGAGAGGTTTGGGATGGGGAATGGAACTTCACTCCATCTGCCCTCCACTAATCCCCAGACAAACGCAGCTCTTCCATCTGTGCAGCCGGAGCTGCCGAGCCCATCACACCAGCCACTTAATCTAAATGGCTTTGGCCAAAGATAAGGTCATTAATTACACTGGGATTAGAAAACAGTACGGGCCTGGCGTGGCTTGGCTTGCCATCAATTAAAGTCCTCGGCGCCCTGGCCTGGCTGAGCGTCGCAGCTGGAGAGCTTGAGCTTGAAGAGCCCCGTGCCCTCGCTGATGGGGCATCATCCCCGTAGCGCTGCCTGTCCTCGGAGGGGTCCTCTCACCTGGGCACTGGCTTTTTGGCATGGCGCTGCGGTGGACTCTTGTCCCCGGCCACCGGCAGGGCTGGGTGCCAGGCGGAGTTGGTGATACAGGTCTCGGGGGATACTGCAAGCGCCATGGCAGCCGGCACAGCCCAAATCCTTGCGTCCGGCAGCGAGAGGTACACGGGCAGCATCCCCACCGTCTGCATCCCCGTCGCTTACTGCCTCCAGCCTTCACCAGCCCCTTCCATGGCACCACATCAAGCTCGGTCCTGACTCGCTGTCCGTACGGGAAGGTGGGGCTGGCCGAGCCCCGCTGCTCTCGCTTGTGGCCGCCATCCCTGGAGCTCAAAGCAGCCGAAGCCCCTTTGCTGATCTCAGATCCAATGTTGTCTGTGATACTCGAGGACTTGTGCTTGCTGCTGGTTCCTCTACCTTTTGGTTCCCTTTTTTTACCATGTTTTGGCTGTAAAATGCTCTGATCTGCTCATCAGGCAGGAAATTCTCATCCGTCCTTTGCTGGGGTGGGATGTGCCACCTGCCCTGTCCTAAAAGGTGCTGCCTAGGGGACAGCTGGGGCTGAAGCCACAGATGTGGCATGAGTTTGGCCTCAGCCCTCCCCTTGTAGGAAGCCACAGCACCGTGGAGGGCCGGGGACACACGCGTTATGGGCGGCCGGGCTGCAGCTCTGTGCCAGGAGCCGGCTGGCATCGTGGCACCGTGGCACAGCTGCCATCTCGCCTGGCACTGGTGAGCAGCTGGTGTCTGTGCCTGTGTTTGCTGGTGGCTTTAAAGGATCCGGCTGTCCCTTAACTCCTGTTGGAGGTCCTGGGTGGTGACACTGTTCTGGATCTTCCCACCCCAGTTCCCACACTGCAGGGATGATCCTATCCCGGTGCCTTGGACGGGCTGGGGACCATCTGGGGGATGGTGTCACCTGGGGATGGCAGGTCCTGCAGATGTGCCACGCGGCAGCTGCAGCCACCAAACCGAGCTGTGTCCTGGCCTCATCTTCAGTTCCCAGGTGGGATCATTGTGCCGCGGAGCACCAGGGGGTTTTAACGAAGCCCTGGGTGATGGGCTTGGTGGGAGGGAGCTCTCAGAGTCTGCCTGGGGTCAGCAGGGCTGGTGGGCGAAGGTGACTAATGGGGAAACTGAGGCACGGCTGGTGCGTGGAGTTGCTCTGAGAGCTGCCAGGGCTGGGAGCAGGGCAGGGCGTTTCGGATCCCATGACCCATCCCAGTGCCTTGGCGGCGTTTTGGGCTGGCTGTGGGGAAGCAGTGTAGCAAGAGCCTAAAAATAAAAGGAGCTGTTGGCTGAGGTTGTGCAACAGCGTGTGCGTCCCGTGCCGCGCGGGAGTTCGGTGGCTTTGGCGGCAAAGCCCGGGTGTGCATGGCTGGATCCTGGCACCGGGCCCAGGAAACGCCAGTATCCAAAGGGCTGGGGACAGCCAGGTCTTGTCCCCTCTTCGTCCCTTCCTTGTGCTGCTCGTGATCCCCAGGGGCTGCCATGGCCGGGGGTGCTGGTGGGTGCCCATGCATGTTTGGAGACATGGGGGCTACGGTGGGTGGGATAGGTGTCCCTGTGTTGGCACCCTGAGCAATTCAATGGGCGGGGG